>JABFPB010003195.1:0-17728 GCA_022817645.1 Ceratoteleas bidentatus | reverse complement strand
CTTTATAATCGAAATATCTTAATACATAAATGGTAAACTGCAGTTTTTTAACGTCAAAATAAAACTTAGGTCTTAAAAAAAACAGTTTTTGGCGCGAAACATCGCCATAACCGTCGAGAGGCGAGCGAAGCAAAGCAAAGCGCGAAACAAAAACAAAAAGCGCCGCCGTCGTCGGCCGAAAATAATGCGAATCCCCCTTCCGCCGTACGTTACGGCGAACGTAACCGCGTAACTTCGAGCGGAGTTGGAGAGCGGCGACGCCAAGCAGCTCGGCGTCAGTCTCGCCGCGCGTCTGCAGCCGATCATCCGCGGCGCAGTTGGAGCGTTTTGTGTGAGTGAGAGTGTCTCGTGTGGAAGGAAAAGGCGCCGACATTTCCGGCGGGTCACCTGTTGATTTCGGTAAATACCCGAACGCATTGGACAGATTAAAGAAGTATCTTTAAAAAACGACTGAAGCGCCTCTATAACCGAAACTTGATTCAAATGTCTCAAATTTTTGTTTTTCTTTATGCCTTATTGAGTTAAGAATTATATACTGAAAGGTAGATTTGAATAAAAGTGCCGAAGTTTTAGAAAAGTAGATAAGTTTGGTTTTTAACATTAGTTATGGTTTTCTCCACGAAATTGGCGCTGTCGGCGATTGTCGCTTAATCTGCATGCATGGCAAAAAAGTCCGAAAAATTACTGAATAGGCAAATATGTATGTTTTTTATTGGAGTATTCAAGTAGGATTCACAGAAAATATTAATAAAGGATAGACAATTCAAATCACAGCCCCGATAGAACATAAATTGTATATATATCTAATATATGTATAATTTATGTATATTATATGTATATATCTATTTTATGTATGAATGTCCATCTAATATATGTATAATATACATCTAGTTCTATCAGGGTTTCAGTCATTAGAAATACTCAAAATTCAAAACAAGTATACAAATGTTATCCATACCATTCTGTATGAAACGTACAATGTGCTGCAGTGAGAACAAATCGGTCAGAGATTAAGGTTCCACCACATTTCCAGGCAATAACTTTATCTCCTGTCTCATATCCAATCGCTGCCATTGGTTGAAATTCATTCGAAATCGCCGGAGTCCCTCCAATCAAGTGAAAAGTTATTGTTTCAAGGGACCTCAGAAACGGAATATTTTTCAGATCTTCAGCCGAAAAGAATTTCTTGTACACCGAGTCAATGTACTCTAGAAGAAATGTCAACTTCGTCAGCAATGCAAATATTCAATACGCGATTCAGTTGCAATTGTCACACGTACCTGATCTCTCAATGTACCTATCAAAGAAGAATGTCTCCGTATCGTCTTCCGCGCCTCGTGCGAACCGTCGTTGCCGCAATATTTGATCACTACAAGCTTTCGCAAAGTACCTATAACATCCTTCACAATATTAATAATTACTTTCCAAATAATCATAGTTTTTAATGAGGGCGAAAATACCTTGCAAAAAGTACCACATACCTTTCCGAAAAATCTTCGCCTCCTGTTTTTCGCCCTCTCTTCTCTCGACATTGGATATTTCCACAACCGTTTCCACGTGACTACGATGGATCGTTTGTATGATTTCCTCGTTAAATGGACAACAAACAAGAGGCATCGAGTCGATAAAACCACACATTTTCCAAGGCCTGTAGGCCCTGTTCCTTAACATTTTGAAGTAACTATATTCCAAAGAGCAATCTGGTAACTTTTTGCACACCCCATTGAAGGTATCGTTTGTTTTACCGCAAAAACTGCCTGCAAAAGACATAAGATCCTAACAGATTTGCAGCAAACGAAATCCCGCGTGGAAAAATGGAGGTCAGTATCATGATCGCGAGCTATACTCATGCCATACTACGCCATACTGGCAGATTTTCATTTCTATTAGGGATACAATTAAGCCCAGAAATAATTACCTTCAAAAAAAGTGTCATCTGGAAAGTTGACATTTTTATGCAATGACGTCTGAGCCCTATCTTTCAAAACAAAATTAAAGAGTGCAGCACTTCAATTAATATACTTAATTTGAAATGTTTTACAAATGAATTCTTACCTTCGTTCAGTTCGTCCAGCAATAAATCGACGTCCGAATCGAAATCTGGGTGACGCAAAAAATATTAATATTCCACTGTGTTTGAGTGATTCACGTTTAATATTATACTTTGCATTTGTTTACGTTATTGAAATTACCTTCCAAGTCTGCCCGAAGTGACACCGCGACGTTCGATTTATTGGATTCCGTGGTATTCGTTGCCAAAGTCGCGTCACCTGCTTTGTCGACTGTTTTATTTATGTAAACAATGTATAAATCCACGAAGAATATGACGATAGCTCCGGCGAGTAACATCGTGATTCGAGTTGTTATGAATGATTGAAATTAAGTGTATGCTGCATAGGCGTTATTAGAACGGAGTTTTGCGTACACAGATTATCTTAGTGAAACGGTAAAAATGGTGATAATGATGACCACGAATTGGCAGATAAATGCTGTTGCATAATTGAGAATATCTGTGAAGCTATTGCATACGTTGTTCAAATATAATCAAATTCAAACATAATTTCAAAAAAAAATGCAATATCTATACGCACATTTTATATGTTAAATTTAATATGCCTTATTTTTGCACGGAGAAAGATTGAATTGCTTCATTTACTTCAGTCGAATAGTTAACAGATTGAGGTTAAATGAACCATATTTTGCGTATACATTTACCACAATTGTGGTAAATTTTACTACACTGCATAGCTGTCCATCATGTTACCATCGATTGTGGAAATGGTTATCACAATTGTGGCACGAACAATTTTTCTCCGTTTGGTAAAAACAATATTTAACATTGTACAGCGCAGAATTGGGACGTTCAATCTGAATTTGCAATGAAGGCATGCAGTTTCGACGCGCCAATAATTCTTATAAAAATTATTTATGTATCCTCCCAACTTAATTTTATTTGCAAAATGCTGAGCCAATATATGTCGAGGAGGTTCTAAAGATAAGTGAAATAAATTGCACAACCTAAAAAACATGATACTTTAGAGCAAGTTTTTAGAAGAAAATGTTGTTTTCACTTTTAGAGGGTATTCTCCATGCGATTTTAACAAAGGATTTTCTCTCGCTCCTCACCGCAAAACTCGGCTGCAAAACCTTCTTAACTTAACGTTTCCGTCCAAAACAAAATAACAAATTATTTTGTCAGCGAAAAAAATGTATTTTTATCTCGTGATGAAACATTTTTCCATTCTATCGAATTTATACGATTATTCGATTATCGCGCAGTTTCCGATGGTTGATCACTTAGTTCGCCCATTACGAATAAGATTGTGCAGATTTATGCAGGTAAAATTGCTCAGACTCACGTGCTACGCCATTTTCGATTCGTTGCACGCCGCGAGACAAGAGAAGTTGACGATGACGAGAAAAATTGGATTTGTTTTGTATTAAAACACGTTTCTCCTAGAAACTGTTCGCGAAGATTCGCGCCTGATAAATGCGCCACCTTCAGCCAACTTGACATTCGAAAACACATTCAAAATGTACCAATGATATTCCCTTGAGGAGGTTCCGGCATCAACTCGATTATAATGAGAATGTTGAAGAAAAAAATGTTAAAAATACTAAATATATTATTTTAAGCAGCAGATTTGACTAAGCACAAAATCTGCAGCTATTTCACCTTTGAAGAAAAGGTTAAAGGCCAAAACTGTATTGAAAAAATGCAATTACAATGTAATTAACAGATTTAATACTGTTTAAGCCATGATATAATTTAAGTGAGTAGAATTGAAAGTTGAAGAAACTTTCAGAGACTGAAATATTAAATCTACAACAAATCTCACTCATCGCATTTCCAAATATTTAAACTATTATGTTATTAAATATAACTAAAAATAGAGCTGGTCAAATTGCCTGTATCTTTCATATTTTATTCTTTGAACTTTTCCTGATTTTTCTAATATATTTTAATAAATGCCTTATGTGTAGAATCATCCTAAATTCATTTGTTGTAGTTCGTTTAAACTTTTGTTTAAACTTAAAATTATGTTTGAATTTTAAAAAAATTATGTTTTTTGAAATCTATGGGTGAGTTTTTGTTACAAATGTTGACTCTGCAAAACAAAACAACTGGTGCATTGCAATAAGAAGACTACTCTGAAACCGATCTAATCGGATCTCTCAGATACCGAATGCAGCTTCGACTGAAACTTACATTGAAAAGTATTGCGTAACTTTTTACAGAACCCTTCATAAGAGCCTTAATTGGAGACAAATAAATGCAATGTTGCTCGCCCCCGAGCGCACCGACTAACTCGTTTTATAAATAATAATTGATTTCAATTTCGCTGCGAAAAAACGGTCACGAACTTGTTTGCGCGCGAACAAAGGAGTTGGCGTCCAATTTCCCTTTTTCCGGTTTCGTTAAAAATTGTTCTTAAACGTCACGCAAAATTTAATTAAAATCACTTGGAACGCGCTTTATGCAAATGCTCAACTGCATCGAAATATATGACGGGCGAAATGATTCGCGAAACGCGAATTATCGTTTGCGCTGATCAACATACAAAACGCTCATTTTCAGCCCCGCGAAACGTCCAAAAGTTGCCACATCATATAAGATTTCGTTTATCGATCAGGCACGAAGCGGCATTTGCGCATGCAAGCAGCGCCAAAACTCGCGGCAAAAAAAGCGCACGACATTTGTGCGATTGTCTCGCGTGGTGTAAACGACGCTCGCGCAAATGGAGCGGATTTCAAGCAGACGAGGATTTTTTGGTAATCCCGACGTTATGACATTTCGAAGCAGCGCACCGTATTTTTAGACGAGGAGAACCTGTCAAATATTCGCGATAACATTTGCCTTCTCGCTTTTTTAGACTCATTATTGATTACCGTAACACGTAGAGTCTTGAAATGTCCGGTTACGACGAGTGGAATATGGTTATAATTAGTGTTCATAAAAATCAATATGTGTTTAATTTTATTTATACCATTTGAAACTGATTTATTGGATGTAACTCAGATGTATTTGATTGAAAGTAGATTTTTTATTTATCCAACTAAATTAGATAAATCAGACGTCATTCCTATTGTAAATAAAGTTAAACTGTTTTTACCGGTTATTACCATTAATGGGATTGAATGTAAATAAGTCATTTATTCATGGAACATGTTTCATTTTTTACAAAATAAATCAGTTAATTTTAATCTTTAATCAATTGGTTTATGAAACAATAGAAACTAGGAAGCAGTTTCTAGAATTTTCTATAATGAAAGTATTACTGAATAATTAAACAAATTATAATTTTTGGCGGAAAATCTTAATTAATAGAAATCATAAATGTACAAACTCACAATATTTTCTACCCAGATCTCCTTGTTTTGCTAGTATATTTTATTTTAAAATGAGTATAAGTTAGATAAACAAACTACATCACCGAATGTATTTTATATGCAAAAATAGCCAGCAGTAACCATTGTCGCCATTTTTCGTCCAGGATTGCATTTTGCCGTTGACGTGTATGGAAATTCGAATGATTTTTAGTCCTGTGAATATTGCACGGTCTGTCATTTCGCGTTAATATTGAGACAAAATGAAGTGGTAAAGACTGTTGTGCAAATTTCAAAACACTGCGCGTTTTTTCGCGTTTGATTGAAACGTCGTCCATCAATGTTTGCATTCGATTCAGCCTGTTGCCCGACTTACAGTATTTTCCTTTTAATGTTACGATGCGCATTTTCAGCTTACATTGAAGGAGCGTCGTATATGTTCAACTGTTTACTTCTTTTGTTTAGTAAACTATGTCACATTTTTAGTGTTGCATTTGTTGCTGGCACCATTGTGTTTTTGAAAAATGTGAAAATTGTGTGCTTTTGTTACTAATCATAATATCTTGCAAAATAATAGAACTTTGTTATTTCGATTCTCGAGAAGAGTTATTTTTGGAATTCCATTCTTCCAAAGATACAAACCTTTAGAAAAAATAGTAATAGGCTAGTTTTGAAATTGTTTAACTGATTTTTTTATAATAAAAAATAAAAAATCGTTCATTGCTCGAGAACAAAACCTCTGTTGCAAAGTAGAATCTCATCTTTCAGTACGACAATCAAAATGCAATAACTAATTTTCAGCTGCATAATTCTTTTATTAATTTAACATAATTCAATAGAACTTTTATCAAATATAAGTAGCCAGTGGAAGTCTTTGTGCTATTTATTTTTCATAAGGGACTAAAGAACAAAGCCTACATATGCCAACGTAAAAGGATTAACAGTCTTGCTTAATTAAATCTGTGTTCCAATTATTCGAACAGGATTATTTTACAATTTCAATTCATTCGACTCGCGTAAAAGGGTATTGTCACGGAGTAAATGCAGCAGCTCGAATCGCACTCTTATGTCATTATAATTTCACATTTTTCCGCAAACGATGTATGTCGTAACTACTAGGAATGTACTGATTAATATCGATTATTCCTCTGCAATGACTGCGTCTGATACAGATCTAGACTTGATTAATTAAATTAACATTCCTGCTTAAATGTGACGTGCAACTCAACTGTCTTACTCTATAAAATGGCCTAACGTCAATCATCCTCGTAATGCAATACGACGGAAAATTGAGAGTCAATAGCAAAACTTCGCATTAAAACGTTTAAAGAAAGAGGCTTATGTTCCAATATCGAATTGCATATTCCGTAGCTGTTCGAAACTTCTTCGCCGTTGTAAAATAAAAAATGAAAACCATTGGTAATTAGTCATTCTAACATTTATGAATTATAACTGCTAGTTTGAAAGGTGATAAATTATTTTGACAATTTTACCAAACTTGTCAAAGTTGCGAGCAAGTTTTCTTCCGGAACTTTAGTTTCGGAAGCCGAAGTTATTCGCACACCCTCAGAGCGAAATAAGAAAATGGTATAGTTTCCCCTTGAGCGCGATAAGCAGATTGTAAAATCAACGTCAAAATGTACTTCGTGTTTACATACTCGATTTAATTAACTAAAGCTACTGATAACGTTGTATTTGCGGACATTTCAGCCACAATTCCGCCCACGTTGAGTTATTAACGAAAGTAGAAATGAATTCTTCAAACTCTGATGGATATATTTCTAAAAACAATTTCGAAAACATGAAAAAACGGGCGAGAAAAACTGCGTCTGGAATCGATACGTTCGGATGGCTGAAACTAACAAATGTTTGCAGCAAAAAATCACGAACGTTTTGAATTGCAATTACTATAACAAAGCCCATTCAATTTGTTCGATCACTTTTTCCCGCGCAAAAAGTTTGGTTCAAGCTGCCAGAACACCGTTGCAAAAATGGCCAATAAAATAATGAATTACAAACACAAAGTACGAAACAGCAACGCTGACGCTCGAAGTTGCGCAAAAATTCGTCGCTTCGCGGAGTGTGAATAACGTTCATCTAATTACTGGTCGCTATGTTCCAAGTGTACATGTAAAAATCATTGTGCGCGTTTTTGAATGCAAGTGCGACGAGAAAAGAATGAAGATAGATTACAGTGCGAAAGCACTCGGGGGAGGGTGCTGCGAGCGAGTAGGTCGGCTGTGTAACAAAGTCTCGCTAGTCCGGAAAAAAAAGGAACGAATCGAGGCGTGCGCAAGTGAATTAGACCGACCGTAAATGTACACTGAAAAAAGTATATCTTTGGAACTAAAATATCGGTATATCGTCCTAATAGCGCAGAATATTTTTTACGTATTTGAAAAAATGTGTAGTAAATATTTGACAGTTAAAAAATATTTTGTACGCATTATTAAATATTTATAAATATATACATAGTAGTTTACAAAAAATATATAGGCAATATTTTTACCCTAGAGGAAAATGTGATGTGGCAAACCACATCAGACATGTGGGCCTGACCTGATTTGATGTGGCAAACATCATCAGGGGATTCCTGATGAAAACCATATAAGGTTCAAATTAGGTATCCTGCTAAGGCATAGAGTCGAGTGTAACGGTTAGCATCGATAAGGCCCTGGTGTGGCACGTCCCTTCAGTCGCACGTCGCATCAGGGCCTCATGAGTCAAACTGATCATGCCCTGATCAGGTCATTTTGGTGTGGTTATGACATGACCAAAACCTGATCATGTCCTCATCAGGTTGTGGTGAGGAAACCACATCATTTGATAAGGCTAACCTTATCAGATCCTGATCAGTTTATAATAAGGCAAGCCGCATCATATTGTGGTAATAAGATAGGCATATCGCGATGATGTATATTAAATGCAATGTATATTAAATGTAGATTAAATGAACTGGCGTTATCGCAGCGTATTTTGATTGAACATACAGATGTGTTTGCATATATTTATAATAGTTTGTACAAGGAATAGTCTGAAAAAACGATATCCAAATATCGTACGTGCCACACGGATCTGGAGCTCCATCCTCGAATTACTATATATGCAGTAAAATTTTTCTGTTCGTGTACGAGAAATCATGATTGCTAAATTAATTTTATTATGTAGATATAAATTAGAAATATTCCTATGTAATCCATTCTTAAATTTATTAAAATTTCATAGAATATGTAGTAAAAATTACTATATATTAACAGATATACAATATAATTATTAGACTACCAGAAATTATATTTGCATAAAATATACTCATTTAAGTATACAGATACCTTTCACTGAAATATTCAATATATAATAGTGCCAGTAATATAATGTCTTCAGTATAGCTACGTTCTTTCGGACTCAAAGATACTGATTGCCGCAATATATCAACGAAGTACTCATTTTTTACCGCAAACAATACTTTTGCCTTAATTGAACAGAAGTATAGACCGCATTGGGATTTCTCGAATAAATGTTCGTCATTTGTTGCTAGAAACAGGCAAAAATACGCAAATAAAAGAAGATTGCAATTTCGTCGTTTTTCTACTTCTGTTGTTTATTGTGCAGCATCTCAAAGAAGCACAAAATCCCAGCTTTTCGCTAAAATGCACTTAAGGCGAAGGGATTTGGAAAAATCGTTGCGTGTTTTATTTCGCCATCACTTATTTAGCGATTTGGAAGAAATCATTGAGAGGGTATTACTGTTTTGCTGGAGTTCAATAGAGTTCGGGTCTTCTGAATGTTTAATGACAATAGATGTAATCTGTAAAATCGAGAAAACCAGTCAACTATTCACGAAAGAGAGAGCAAAGTTCCTTTTTTTGTATTAAATCGAAAGAACAAGTCTGCCATTTCAAAAATGTAAATGGGAAAAGGTGTACAAAATACTGAACATTTTTATCAAAACCGTCGAAATGTACTTTTTTTGTTTTTTAAGATGTAGTTATTAATATTTTAATATGCTTTTAACTTTTAATTGTTATTTTAGTCTTTTTATGTAACTATTTTTTAAGATTAATTGATTTAGTGTTTTGGTTACATATCTTAACATTGCTAAATCAATAATTTCAAAAATTACTAACATCTAAATTATTAGTATGTTACTTTTTATTATGACACATCATGGTAAGAATGGATCGAACACAAAAAAATACCGACTTGCATTTCGGTAAAAAATATAAAAATGAGCGCATTTTTTTCGGCGATTAAAGAGTCAGAAAAATTGGGGCATGGCTAAGAAATGGTGCGCTTGCTTAATCTTGAGTCCCGAGCAGCGAACGACGAATGTTCGGTTTTTCGAATCGACTTTTTGTGGTTCGAATCGAGCGAGCCAAAGGTGGCACAATTTTCCTTGTTTTCTCGAGAAATCGCGCGCAAATTGACAAACTCATACGTACCCAACGTAAGAAGTTATTTGCATGTTTATGAGGAGCGCTTAAAATACAAACACTAAACTGCTGCGAGTTTAGTGAGCATGCAAATACAATTACTTGATTTGGATCAATCAATTTCCATCGCAACATTCGTCTTTCGATCGTATAGACCGTCGAAAGTATCCGGTAATTGTTTGACAAAATTGTCAGCCGCTCAAAATTGTCAGTTACTCCATAATTCCGTTGCGCGGCTTACAGTTGCTTTTTTTTTCATAAGTACTGTAAAAAACTCGACAAAGTTTGCGCACACAAATTTCGCATTTGCAGGACATGAATAAACACTTATAACTGCATCGGGAGAGTGTAAATTGAAACTAATTTGAGTGCCACAACATTTTTGTATTGTTTGTTGTAGAAAACGAGCACGCTTTGGGACAACACATATGTTTAATGTTTATGTTAATAAAGCAATTTCACGCAAGTTAAATAATCTTGACAAAGTAATTATCCCGCGTATACTTTTTATCAAATACAAACTAAAAAATGTATTTTCGCCACATACTACACGTAGGGAAAAAATATACTAATGCAACGCCATTTGATGGTTCCAGTAGTATAGGTTAGCAACTCTGCTAGACGAGTGGTACAAGGTTGATACCCAATAAAAGCAGAACTGAGAGCCAATATCAGACAGTTAATGTAACATCAATATGATTTTCAAGAGTGACTCGGAGTTGAATGCAATATTACAGACGTAGCATTTTAAAAATACATTTCACACTGCATTTTCAAATTTTAAGTGAGTTTTCCCCGCGGAATTATAAGAATAGTGTAAAATAAAGCGTTTACTATAACCGGGTATAAAGTGTTACAGATGCTTGTAGTAGTCAAACTGACAACAAAAAAGACAAATATTGCAAAAAGTGAATTTAAAGGTTCAAATTGAAAGAAATTGTCATTACTTCATATGTTCAACCAAAATTGATTTTATAGCTTATCTGAAAGAGAGCTGAATCTTTGCTAGTACCAGTTTAATTTTTTTCCGTATTTATTTGATGAATCGCTGCGACCAAATAATTCCATTGCGGACCAATGGGACGCAATGTTTGCATTATAATGCGGGAAATGGAGCTAAACTTCGGTCTGTGACTTCGTGTCCTTGACACGAATTTATTAACTACATTAACCCAATACCAGGTTCAACAAGGGTCTTACAAATCCTGGGGGAGGACTCACGAGACATTAGTCTACCAGCAACAATAGAAAAAGTTTATGTATTAAAAGCTTCTCATAATCCAGTTTTATCAACGCCGTACCTGTACAACAAACTTTACCACTTAGAAAAGTTTGCGCAGTTTACATAAGTATGTACATAAAGACCGAACACCTATTATTTCAGCGCTATCAAACTTCAACGTGAAAAACAATCATAAAAAAGATTTAAGGCCGGCGCACAATGAACAGCCAAAATCCTCGCTACAAATTATTTTACTTCGAACATCGGTTATCTAATCATACTTTAACTTTCGCGCAGACAATTTCAGTGAAAAATAGCGTCTTATAGGTGATTGTATTTACAGGAAAATCGCGAAAACTCTTATGGATATTCTGATTCAATTTTTATTGCCTGAACAAAGTTGCAGTGTGTCTACAAATATTATGATGAAACTGAAAACTTATGTATTTTAAAATACATATTTTTGAATTGGCACATATAGTAGTTGTAAGAGGTTAAAGTGTTTGAATTTGAATTTCAGTTATTTTGAGTTAGGAAATGAAATCCATTTTGGACTGCTTTTAACTCCATTTTGGAGCTGTTTAATTTTATTTTGCAGTTCTTTTAATCTCCTTCTGAATTTGCTTTAACTTCTTCACGGAGTCGTAACATTTTCAACTCAAAAAAGTACTCAACTCAACTTCAATATTCTTACCCTATGAAATCATTAGTTCTCATATGCGAAACTGATGTGATTTCTCATATAAACATGCGGGCTTCTCACATGAGTTCTCTGCCATTGATTTCCCATTCTGGGAAACTGATTTCCCATTGATTTTATATGGGATATCTCACATATCATATGAAATCTTATATGAGAAATCATGTCACTTTCGCATATGAGAACTCAAATATTTTTTTCATAGGGTAACCTAATGTTTTTACAATGTATACGCTCGAAAACTAAATACTTATTCCAGCAAGAAATAACAATTCCCCTTTAACAGTGTGCGAGGAAAGAAGATGCAAGTTCGGTAGCTGAACCCGTAACCCCGGCCGATTATTCCTCGTGAAATCCCTTGACGCTCTATATAATTACAAACGTCGCGTGCTCAAAGCGTATCTCATTTACGCCCGTCAAAAACGAAAGAACCGGCCGAGAATGGTGCACTTCGGAATCAAGCCACCGACGATAATAACGCCGCCGGCGCCGGGCAAAAAACCGCATTCGTAATCGCGACGCGCTCTCGTCGCGATTATCGACATTTCCTTGGCGCTCTCATTAAATATCACCTGCGTCTTCATCGAGCGACGCGATCCGAGTGCCGAGATAGCGGTGTCGACTTCGCGGAAATTTATTTCAGGACGCACACACGCCGCTTAAAGATTAGCAAACTCGGAAGTGCGCCGAGATTGCCATCGCTTCATAATTAACCGTACGATACGTCAGCAGATATCATACGCCCCAACTTTCTGCCTGCAATTACAAACATTATTAACGCGAAGCGTCGCGCGGCATTCACTTACCCGAAATATGGGCTTCTTATTTCAGTCTTCGATTCGAGAACACGAGCGACAATGACCGAAATTAATTGGGGCGTAATGAATCGGATTGATAGATTGAATTAATTTTACATTAAATTTTGCATTAAAAACGTATACAGTAATATACATTTTGTATTACTGTATACGTTTTATAATTGATCAATTCCAATTACTGACAGTTAGGGTTCCGATTATTGATATTCGATTTTATAAATCGAATAATTTAAGTTTTATAAAAATTGATTATTTCGAATTAAACGACAGTTTTCACATGTTATTAACACTAAAGTATGATGAGAATAAACAAAAGAAAACGATGTGATGTTTGAAATAATGGTCATAATTAATAAATTAATGCCATTGTATTTAAATTTTAACAATAATACTAAACGGTTTCCATGACGTTTTTAAAGTTTAAAATATGAATTAATTATTCACTACTGTGTCGTCGTACGTGTTTAAAATATATTTTGCTTTGATATACTTTCATGGTGTAAAAAGTCTTCGTTAAACAAAAGTATGAAATAATTAAACAGGGGATAAATTAATCCCTTAACCCATAAATGTTAATAATCTTCTGAAAATTTTTAATTTTTGCAATCATTCCTTTACAAAATTCCTTAAATTTAAGAATGCAAAACGATAATCTTGTTTTCCAAAAATATTTTGATGTAATCATTTTAATAATTAAATTAATTATTTCAACATTTAATTGAATTATGTTCAATTTGTTAAAATTGAATTAAACATTTTTATTTACGTTTAATTTAATAAAATCAATTTATATTATAGTAGCAGATTATTATATTTTGATTTGTTCAGCTTGTAATAAATTCTTGACATGGGCGCGATTTCGTTTTTTGGAAAGGAGTAAAATTAACTTTAAATTTTTCGTTAGGTTCATCGATTCGAGCTTACATTTTACAGCTAACTAATTCTTCTCACGATTCGAGCTTTTGGGAAAGAAGAAAGTTGTAACGGGAACTTTCTTTTGAATTTAACATTCAGTTCCTACTGGAATGTTTTTAAAATAAATAATTCATCGACAAAAATTGCAAGCGTAAAAGAAATCGGTTAGATTCAAAGCCGTGGAGTATTTCAGTAATTTTGCAGTTAATTAATTCTTCTAATGATCCCAATTTGGTTTTGAAATATAGGAACACTTTCTTTCAAATGGACTGTTTTATTTATACTCGAACGCTTTCGAAATAAATCATGCTTTGGAAAAAAGTTTCAAGGGTCAAATGAAATGGTTCGGATTTATTCATTGAAATTATTTAATTAAATTTGTTTAATTTTACTCTTTTCGACATCTGGTTTTCTATGAAAAACATTTTCAAGGATACATATAACTTTAACATTCTATGATATTCTACTTTTTAAAATTATTTTAGTTTCCGAAAATTAGTTCCTCGCATAATGTACGTTAATATACGAACTATTTTCTGTCGTCTGATTATAAATCTTTGACGAAAGGACTCATTATAACGTTTGTCTACAATTTCGCTAGTACAGAGGAAATTATACCAAGCTTTTCGTAATTAGTCTTCAAATGATTAAACGAATATTATGATACCACATTAAGTATTCAAATTTGATCTGGAAGTTTCATAATTTCTACTAGACTTTTTCCATGAAAATATCGTCGTATTTGAAAAGATAATTTGGAGCTTCCTGAGCCGTGCTATGACACATGCTTTTTCCATTTTTAATGCTCTCGAATTAAACACGGGAAGTTGGTAGATTTGAGCCAAGTTCCGGTGGTATTTTCAAGTTATTAATGTAATTATGAACATGATCCAATTCGCGCCACAACAGTTTCTGTTTACTGCACAAACCTTGTTTCGACGAAAGTTCTTTTACGTCGAACTGAAATCAATTTAATAATTCATAACTTTTTCCGACGTCATAAAAATTACAACGTTATCATTCCATTCAAATAATAATTCTAGGTGTTTTTCCATTACTTCAGTTTAATTTTTTAATATTTAACTCAAACGAAAGTATATCTAAAAGGTACAAACTGATAGTATGCTTTTTTTAATTTTTCAAAATGTGATAGTGTTAAGAATAGAATACAACAAGTAATACTATTATTAAATGGATGGATGGTTTTCTCAAATTCTGAAATTTGGAAAAATGAATTAATGAAATAAAATTTGTCTTGAAGTTAAGTAATTTAAAATTAAAAAGAAAATTATCCGTTTCCTATCATTGCCAACGCATATCGACAATGTAATAGTGGTCGATTTTTAGACAAATGCGACAAAAAAACAAAGTGTGTAAAATACTGAAATTTCATCATTCGGACCCAATATTTCTTTTCCAAGTATTTTCGGTTCAAACACTCTCAGATATCCTGCAGTAAATTTCAGTCACATTAGCCTGAAGTTTTTTCAGATATATTACTGAAATTTACGGTACACGTACTTTAAATATCAGTCACATGTTTATGAAATTTCAGACTGTATTTACTGTCACGTTTTGAGGTTATCACGAAACTTAACTAGATACTGTGTTCCGAAATCGCGCATTATAGTAATAATTAAAATGTTTTGTTTATAACTTGATAGAGGTTATATTTACATTGCGAGAAGTTGGCAGCGCCGGCACTGTTTCGATTAGATATCGATATCGGTTGTGATTGGAAATGGCCAGCATTTTACTGCACATGTGACTGAAATTTCAGTCGCGTGTTATTGAATATGATTTTAAGGCATATGTAACTTAAATTTCAGTCATATGTGCATTAAATTGATTGTAAGTTACATGCTTCTGAAATTTCAGTGACAAATGTATCTTAAAAGTGACTGAAATTTCAAAACATTTCTGCGAGTGAAGGTCCGCTTTTTGACATTTCAAGATTTGAAAAACGAAATTCAACATTCGGAATTTGTCAGTTCCCGCTTGCAAAATGGAACCTTTCATACCCTTTTTCCTTTCTATCTTCTTTTTTCAGCTTTCAACGGTTAAGTGGCCATCCTGCTCAATCACTATCCCATTTATTCAATCCAAAAGTGTCAGCAATTTCGCTTATCATTTTACCTTAATCTATTAATTTGCAATACTTACACCAAGAATTACATATTCGAGTGTGCATACTCGCAGACAATTCAATAGCACCGCGTAACAACGTACAATACTTTTACGCGAAATCTGCATAGCACGTACAAAGCAATGACATTAAAATAATGCGAATTTCAAATCATGTACAATGCAAACGAGCTCATTAATATTGAAATATATTAATGAGCGTTGGTTCAAGTATGTGCGAGAATCACTTGTACATTCTCCGCATAAAACCCTAAATAATGAGTCGAGCTTTCTCATCTCGCGCACCACTTCGCGCTCAATTTAATTATCGATATGCGATCTGACTAACCGATATCACACTCATGCGTGCAGCTTATGGGTGCCACATAACAATAATACGACCTAACCATGGAGTTGTCGAGCTTGTAAGATAAAAGCGTGATGAAAGTGTAAATCAAATCAGAGGGGAAAACGTCGGATTTGTAATTCCATTCTAAAGTAAACAAGAAGAAAATTAATGTTCTAGTATCAGAGTCAGTAGAGATTAATTCGAAGGGATTAATTAGTAATATTTACATTGTAAAAATAACAACTGCGGCTAGAAAATTATGACGATCGTAATATATTAAATTCAAACATAGAGTTTGGTTATTGTGATCGTAGCAAAAAACCGAGTTTGTTGGTATTATTAAGTATAGTAGGATAACACATTTTTATTCGAAGAAATTTTTTATTTTAATAACATGTTTGTTATTAAAGCTTATTCAAGTTAGCATTGCGTTATGGGACGATTAATAAAAAATTATAATTTTATTTTGGAACGCTGTAAAAATAAGGACTTTTTTTGAAATAATATTCTGCACAGAAAAAAAATGTTGCTACTCCAACGCCTCGCAAAGCGCTAACACAAAAGTGTTGCAGTAACGCCCTGGAGGCGCTAACCTAACACGCACAGTCGGTATTCTCGACTGTGCGTATATATCTTCGAGTCGTTGATGTAACGACTCGAAGGCGCTGACGATTGGCGTAACGCCACTGAGGCGCTGGAGCAGCGCCACTGTATTCCTGGGATAACACTCGAGGCGTTATCCGAGCAACATTTTTTTTCAGTGCGTATACATTTCATCTTTGATATATTTCGTATATGATACGATCTATACACCATACATTACATATTCAAGACATTTCAGCTTCACATACATTTCATCCTCGTATTCATTTCATCTGTGATTCATTTCATACTCGAAACATGTTATACTGGACACATTTCGTACATCACACATTACATCCCCGCATACATTTTATCTTCGCATACATTTCATCCTCGTATACATTTCATCCTTACATACATTTCATCCCTGCATACATTTCATCCCCGCATACATTTTATTCCCGTATATATTTCATCCCCACATACATATCATCCTCGCATACATTACATCCGCACATATATTTTCAAAATTTGTCATCAGTGTAAGAGGGGTTGAAGGCGGGAAAAAGCGGTTCAGTCAACTAAAGAATGTTGTTGTTATCTGGTCAAGAAAAGAATTTGGTTGATACAAACGAATTTCGAATTTAACCGTGAATATTTCACGGTTTTGTTATTTGAAATTTATCTGATTTTGTTGAATTAATAGAATGATATTTAGATTCAGAAAAGCATTTCGTTGATTCTAAAAATGTGAAAATGTTGGAAAAATTTAATTACATTTTTCAATTTCATTCAAATTTCCCTTTTTATTTCAATTTCAATAGAAACGTGCGGGTTGGCTTCCGATCTGGCCCTTTTTTTCAGTTTACAATTTAAATACATTCTGGGGACGAAATGTTTTGGGGATGCAAAGTATGCGAAGATGAAATGATTTGGAGATGAAATGTTTGTGAGGATGAAATGTTTTGGGGATGAAATGTAAGTGAAGATGAAATATATGCGGGGATGAAATGTATGTCAGGATAAATATATCTAATGAGAAAAATATAATGCATATGATATGTTGTGTATGCAATGAAACTGTCTGGCAGGAAGTACAGATCTGCAGATATGATATAAGAATTTGGAAAATGCTCGCGAAAGAGCAGAAAGAAGATGAGTTTCTTTTCAAAAGAGGTGAAGTCTTATTTGAAGAAGACTAACTCATTTAAATTTTAAATTAATATATTTCCCAAAGATTATTTTCGAATAAAATTATTG
>JABFPB010003194.1:0-17730 GCA_022817645.1 Ceratoteleas bidentatus | reverse complement strand
ATATGGTCCAATTAACCTCAATCTGTTTACTATTCGACTATAGTAAATGAAGCAAGTAAATTTTTCTCCGTGCAGACAGCAGACAAACTACGGGGAGACTACAGGCAGGCAACGGGCAAGCAACGGTCAGAAAATGGTCAAAAATGGTAAAAAATGCTTCAAATTGCTTCAACCAAATCGTTTGGTCACAGTAACACAATCTTTTTTCTCCGTGCCGCTGGGCCAAAGCAGTAATATAAATATCAGGGAAACTTTTGGAACGGTTCAAAGTGAGCACGGTCCGCCGAGTCGCGTCCAACTTGACCGCATTTATGACAATAATATAACAGCTAGAAATGCTGAATTAAATTTTTTTGTGAATTCTAAAACGTCCACTGTGAATTAATCAGCGTCTAATTCGACCGCAGTCGATGAATTTATTTAGCATTTTAGAATGCGTCTAGAATATTGAAAAAAACAAGAAACAAAAAATGCGCATTCTAAAACGACCGACAATGAATGATCAACGTTCAAACTATCTGTATTATTTAGAAGAAAATCACAGGCTTTTCTTTTTGTGAAATTAATGCATTATTAAATTAAAATTGTGCGAATGGTACTGAGTCGAATAATCGTGCGAATCCCAAAGTGAGCACATATAACTGATCAGCGTCCAGCTCAATCGCGTCCAACCTCTATTCCATTCGATACACTGAAATAAAGTTGCGCTTTTTTCTGTGCATGTCATGCTGTAAAAGCCTTAGCAGCCATGCAATTTTAACGGTGTGAGAGAAAGCAATTTTAGCAGTGTGAGATAAAGCAGTTCGCGGGGTATTCTTTGAGAGTGATTTTCAATTCTTCGTTTTTAAACGTTAATAAGTACTAATATGTTGGTATTGGTACTTCGAGTTGGACACGGTTCGACGGACCGTGTTCACTTTGAACCTTTCCAAACTTTTGCTTAGGTGAGATGCATATTACATAGCTAATGGAAGTTCACTAAATAAAAGTTTTCTTCACATTCATATTACCGCTTTGGCCCAGTGGTAAAGTGTCCAACTTGTAATCGTAAGATGTCGGGTTCGAGACTCGGTGACGGTTTTTGAGAAAAAAAAATTAATAACTAGCTAAAAACCCTGGCTTTGCCCGGGTAAAAAGTTTGAGGAATCCAAAGAAACGAAAATTTTAAATACAACTTTTTACCCTATAATGAATCTAAAAAGAACATTGAAAATCATTAAAAGTAAAAATAACTGAAATTCCGTAATGATCACCAAAGATCTCAAAACTAGTGATACGAAATATCATTGCATCGTAATGAAATTTCGGTCGCGCTATTCGTAAGGTTTAGCGCGTAAGTTTTTCGCCATTTGTAAGTACTCCGTAAGCCCTGATAAGCAGATATGCATATATTTTATGTAAATATTATGTAAATGTAGCCGACAAGTATACGTAAACTTGATTCCGCATAGTTTCAAGATTTACATAATTTTTTACAAAATTGTAATTTATTTCTGTAAATATTATGCAAACTATTTATGTAAATCGGGCAATCCAATATTGATTCATCTTTACATTAATTTTATGTAAACTGTATATATATACGATTATTATCAGAGCGGTGTGAAAATTTCACCCCTGCAACGTTTATTCACTCATGATTTTTAACAGTGGCTGTTGTCACGCAGTTCTATTGTTTTAACCAAACTAGAGTCAGGGTTTTTTCATTTAACATTCGGTCCGTTAAAATCCATCAGAAATAGCCGAGAAAAAATACCGGAAACATTTTTCTCAATTCCGAAGTTATTTTAACTTTTTTTCGTGAATTTGACACATTCAAAATATTTAAACGCCATTCTCCAAATTTTACCGAAAATCGCGACAAAGAGCAATGAAATATTTCGTACGAAGAAAATTCAAACGCGGTCAGATTCAAAAGAATTTTTTTGTGAAAGCGGGATTTGCAAAACGTGAGTAACGTGGGTATTTTATATCACATTTCGCCACTCGTTTTCGTGCAACAAAAATCACATATCGTAAAATATAGTACGCAGAGCTTATGGATTCGAGAATCGAGGCATTGTTAATTGACGGTCGAAAAAATGAGTTCATTACTGACACAATTTGCCGCGTTGCAATATATATGCACCCCAGTCAGCTGTACCGACGAACAAGCGGTGCCATTTATTTTGTGTGCTGCAACAGGAGAGGCTGATTCTGAACTTAATTTATAATTTCAAATTGTCGGCAATAACTTTAGCCAACTTTTATTTAGTGATATAAGCGGTAACGTTTTGATGCACTCGTAGATTAATATTACAAAAACGAAGTTTGTACGCATTTTATACCGTTTATCTTTTTTTGCATTTTTGCATAAACACCGAGTTTTATGCAAATTAAAAATAGAGTTTTTAATGTACAGCTCGTCAAATCGAAAAATGTTTAGGGTAAAAGTTTATTGTTCTTCTTGGTTAATGTGAAAATTACGAGCTTTAGAGTGTAGAAATATTTACGATACCACGGGGAGAAGAGTACAAACCCCATGGACAAATTATCTGAATATCTATAGTAGTTGGGTAATTGGAGAAAGAAATAATGAAACAATAAGTCTAATAATACTTTATTTTTTACGTTAAGGATATTAAAACTTTTTCGGTATTGCCTTGTGTACACATTTTATTAAGTTTTATCTTACAACAGTATTTATGATGTTTTGTATTATTTTCGAAAAATGTTCTAGTAAATATTTATGTAAAAAAATTGGGAATATTTGTGCATATTTGTTTTAAACGTATTTCTCAACAACTTGTTTTAATTTACAGCGTCCAGTCTTAAATTAGTCAAAGTGTTACAAAAATAAAAGTTCTTATTTATAGTGGATTCTTTCTTTCTTGTTCTTTTTCAAAAATAATGCGGTAGAATGTCCCGAAAATCGAATTGCTCGTACTACACAGTATAAAGGAAATTATATTTGGATTGGTCATAAGAATCGATGTCGTCTATTTAAAAGTTCCACATTCGTTTTTACAAAGCAGTGCAGTGAAATTCTACCGAAACTTGAGGAAATTATTATAATAATGTTTTTATCTGCACGGGCTTTGAACTCATACATACGCTGTAAAGAGGTGTTTTAGAAATAAGTTAGAACATGTGTTTAAGCATTTTCAATTTTAACCCGTCTGTTTAATATTAACAACGATAATAGAAAGAAAATAGTGGTTTCTTTCTA
The DNA here is from genome assembly GCA_022817645.1 of Ceratoteleas bidentatus. NCBI lineage: Eukaryota > Metazoa > Arthropoda > Insecta > Hymenoptera > Scelionidae > Ceratoteleas > Ceratoteleas bidentatus. The sequence continues at coordinate 14,522 of JABFPB010003194.1, read as the reverse complement.
TTATTGTTGTTACTATTAAACAGACGGGTTAAAATTGAAAATGTTTAAAAACATGTTCTACCTTACTAAATGAATTACTAAATGAAAACCTTTCCGTTTTCTAAAAAATGCTCATATTCTAAATTTGACATACAATTATCAGTTTAAATCCGAAAATTACGAGATAATACCCGCGAAGCAACGGATGTTAATGTTTTAATTTATGTATTCTATTCTATATGTTCCCGTGCGTATTTTGTTCATGTTTCAGATGAAATAAACAAAGTGTTATAGGACTTGAGCCTGATATTAAATTCAATGATGCCAAGTTCTTGATGCATTCGTGTAACTTGACGTGAGAACTTAATCGAAGAGAAATAGAATTATAACGTCATTTCAGAACCTCCTAATTAGTGAGTAGTTTACATGATACGATCGTAAGTCAACTATTGGAACTTTGCATGAGATTAACGTACCTTTTGGGCTTGAATTGCAAGGTAATAAGAAACAGGATTGTTAACAACAAAAGTTTATTAAATTTAACTATTCTTAGGTTTAATTAGCATAAATATATAGTTATAGATTCTGAGTATTTATAATTTCGCGCAAAAGTGAAATATTTCTGCCAAAAGTCTAAACAAATGAGGCTGCAAATAAATCAAGAACAAAGTCGCAGGATTAATATTATCTTAATGTTGTATTAATTGATACCTGCGAACAAAGTGATTTACCCCAGATAGAACATCAATTTATATATCTAATTTATGTATAATATACTTCTTGTTCTATCAGGGATGTGATTTAAAATATTATTTTATTGTTTTTATTATTAAATATTATTATTATTAAATTATTAAATTATTAAAATATTGTTATTTAAAAACAATAATAATATCTCAAAAAAAATAATAAATATTGTGAAGATTTTACAAGTTAAGACTTTTCTCCTTCCTTGTTAGATGTTGTCCGCCGTTTCAAACCATTTCTACAGGAAGTATAACAACCAGATTTTCCTTCGGTGGTTGTTCGATCTTATCTGAACTAAGATTTCAACGTAACATACCTAATTTTGCAACGTTTCTTTAGTAGGGTAGCAGTGTCGTAAGATATAATGGAAAACCACGAGAACCAGACGTGTAACCCGGAGTCTAGCGGATCTCATCCCAACCGTAACAAAACCGCAGAGATTGAGCCCTATTTCATCGGCATTGAATTTAATCTCATCGTAATCCTTGTTTTCCCAAACGACAATCGAAGTTTGAATTCTCTTGACGCTGTCGAATGTAAATGCGCTCTGGGCTTCTCGGTATCTGGGAGTCGTCGAGCAGGAAAATGCTGGGGCCTCTTTAAGGAGGTGGTTCATTGGTCAATAAAAAATATGAATCTAATGAAATCCATGCAACGCGATAAAATTTAGCATCTGAATTACACTCCGTTGAAATGGTCAGCAGGAAAAGGCAATTTTTGCGAAAGACTCCTTTTAAATAATTTAAACATCTTTTATACTTATCACTATTTAATTGTCTTTAGCTAATAAAATGTGTCTAAAAACTAGATAATTGTATCGCTTACTCCGTAAGCGAGAGCAAAATATTCTGGAAGTAAATTTAGAAGATACTTCGAAATATAATTTTAAAATATGCAACAACGAAAAATTGTTTTTACCAGTAGAAAGTCACTCAATGTCGACGGTTTTACCGCCAAACCGACGAAACGAAGAAAATTGTTACGCAAAATAGTAAAAAATTAGACAAACGGGTTCTGTTCATTTGCGCCGGCTAATCAACCTGCCTCAAATGAAATTGCACGTTAACTTTGCGTGGCCGCAAAATTATTTGATATTAAATCGCAACGATAGCTGCAGATCAACAGCTGCCATCCAGAGTGACATTTCTGACATCACGTCCATCTTTTTGATTGTTTGCATATCAATTCACGAAATATGCAACTTCTCATTTACCCGCGGACGAATGAACGAAACGATGAATAGCAACGCAATTGCTTTTCTGTTGAACTTCAATCCGGATCCACTCGGGTTGTCGTTGCGAAGGACCAACTTTCCGTTCGATTTTCACTCCAAGATTTGATTCAAGATTTGATTTTCGGACAAACGCTTTCCCGTCCAAGTGATTGCGGGCTAAATTGTCGCCAGATTTTATTTTCGCTCGACTTTCGTCAAATGAGCTCCTCGTTACTTGAAACTATTTATGTCCCTTCTGAAATGATTTCAACAACTCTGATCGTCGCTAATCAACTTTGTTCACAGACTAGCAGCGAAGATTCCAAGCTTCTCGACAATGCGAATCCTGGCGGCTCGCACTCCGGATCCTCTGGACTTGGATTGCGGATAACGACCGATCGAGCCAGTGGAACGTAACGTCACGCGAACGAAATCGTTTCGGTCGCGTGGTCGCGTGCCATGGACGGTCATTAGCTTAAAAATTAGCGCGTGATGTTCCGGCGAAGCACTTTGCGCTGGACGTCGCGCGGTTTTGTGTTTAATAAAGTGCGCGATGGCCCGCGAGCCGACTGATTACGAACATGCGCGCAGCTTTCCGGCCCGAAAGGACGTACTCGCAGACTCGTGCTCCGACTCGGAAGAGGAACGTTTGTTTCCACTCATGTACGGTACTGAGGACGCAGAGGCTCAGCACCGGCCCAGAAAGAGGAATAGAATCATGTTTCTGGTAAGTGCGAACTTTTTCCGATAAAATTATGTTTTAGGAGGCTCCCTGTTTGAATTAGGATTCCAATGCACCGTTTTATTGAGAAAAAGTCTACTTATGCATTTTTTTAAGACGGACGAAAGTTATTGAAGAAACGGTTGGCGCATACAAAATTGCGCGTTCGTTGCAGATTTTCATAAGTTTCAGGAAAACTCCCAGCATTAACCTCAGAAATCATGGCAAATTTGATTCTGTAAAAACTATAAAAATGCTGTACAAATATTGTGTAAAAATGCAAATGGGATGCAAATGGAATAAACAAAATCCTTTAATGTTTGTTTTTTAAGTCGGAAAAAGCTACGGTGACTTTCCTCGGTTTCAACCAAAACGAATAAGATATGAAATATGAGGTTTTTTAGTGTCCATAAAGGCGCTACAAACTTTTATCAAATTTTCAAAAAGCGTTCATAACGTCTTCAACAGACAAGAGAGCCTATTTTTTCAGTACTCTTACAAAGGATACATGTACATAGATCATCGTCGTTAAAATGACTGTAAATCATTTTAACGAGGATGATCAGCTGATCGAATTGAATCGATATGTGATTAGATTGAATAAATTACAATATGATATCTTAACACGTTGATAATATCTCACATTTTTTCGAAACAGTAGAAAAAATGGAAACAAATTCTCGTCAATGTTCACTTGTTGATTTATGTCCAATGATTTATGTGTCCATGTTTTAATGTTCCTAATCTTTCTTAATTCATGATTACACTGATCGTTATTCGTAAGAAAATTACCGTTCAGCAGGCAAATAGTGCGGGAAATGTTTTTTTATTTTTCTTGAATCTTTCACGAGAGAAGTTGAACACGGAAAATTATTCAATATCTTAATATAGAATGAGTAATCGATCAAGTTTTCCTCTATTATTGTTTACATAATTCTAACGAAGAAAATGACGCAATGACGAGTTTTGATAAGAGCCTGTAAGACGATTAGAAATAGTGATTAATTTTATACTTCCTAATTTTTCGCTTTTAAAGCTACGTTCTTATCCTTGCAAAATAATAGGGTTAATGATTTGTTGACCGAAATTCCATTAACTGTATTACTTACTATCTTATAAGAGTTACGAATTGTTGTTTCAAACAGTTCACGGGGAAAACCATTATGTAATCATTGCAAGAATTGATGTAGAGGTTACAATATCAGTTGTACCTGATGTAATACTGTTGGTAGTTCTTCGGACTACCAACATAATCCCTAGATTTTTACGAGTGAAGTATAATATTTTCCCTTCCAAGATAAGAAAATATGTTGGTAGCCCTTCGGGCTACCAATATGTTTTCTTGTCGAGGGAGAGAAATTAAATTTCCCATGCACGTGTGGTGAAAATGTATATAATTGTTTACTTGAAAATGATATGCTTTCATTCATTTTTGAAAGTCAAATTATAAGTTGTAATTGCAGAAACGCTATTTTATTAATAATTTGTGATGCCGCTAAATAGCTGGTATTATAACTAGCACATATTTTGTAGTAAAAACTTCGTCGCTTAAAGCAGGCAAAATAATGTGAAATGTATTTTACGAAATATCGGACTTAAACAAACGGAAATGTTTAACGCGCACTATCATCAGACGACTGTTGTTCGAGCGCAAATATTTGCTTTTAATAGCATTTGTAAAAATATTTGAACAAGTAAGGCGGCGTCTAATTTAATTAAATTGCAAGATTTCATTAACGCGCGCGCACTTGCATTTAAAGCAAATAATCCAAATTATTAATTTTGTTTTTCACTTTTCCAAATGTATAAACAAATTTACGTTGTCTGACGATAAGCGAATATTAAACGTAAAGAAGAGTTGATGTTACATTGAATATTTCCGTCTGATTATGTGACACTTTTGTATTTAATTTTCATTTTCATTTTGAATTATTTGCTCAGTCGAGTAGCTCCAATTTTAATTTCTTTTATATACTTTGAGAAGGTAAGCTATTTACTAGAGCGACACGCATGTGAGTTGTTTTTTAATCCAATTCTTGAAGGCGGATACTTGAATATTAAGGAGCAACTCCGGTAGTTCAAATATTGAGGCAAAGTACATTTCAGACATTCTGTCAAACATTTGCGTGATCGATTTCGCCCCACCTCAAACGTTCCATTAGGTATAAAACATTCGTGAAATTAAATTTTGTTTTGCTGAATCGCTTCCTATGTGGAGGTAGTCTCGGGAGCGCACTCCATTTAATCGCATTTCTTTAAAATTCTAGTCAATTTGATCTAGTTATTTCCTGCCCTATCTGATATAACTATAAACTCTGAAAGTAAACACTTTGCACGATGATATAATCGCCCAAACAGAAAAAAAATTTAATCTGGAATAATGAACAATTTTATTACTAGTTGTAATGGTTTGAAGTTGGAATTATTTTATTTAGAAACCTTTTCCATAAAGATATACTTTTTACAGATTTTTTAAGTGTTAAAGCTAAGTAGGTCAACAAGCACCGCATGTTGCTAATTGAACTGAATTAGCAACATACGGTAACTATGTTAATATAAAGAACAACAATTTAATTTCACCTTTTTGTTGAACCCTAATAGCCTCTGAATGAAAAGCAAACGAGAGGTGAAAAACTGCTCAGAAAAAGAGCTAATGAATAAGTGTGTTTCGTCTGAACTTTTTGTGTTTTATCCTTAAAGTTCACACTAATTAATCAAAGCACGATAATTAAACTCAGTTTACTAGTCGATGAGGAACTGAATCGCTAGCAACGTCCTAAACGTGCGGTCACATGTCTCCCGCATTTTTAATTAAATATTTTATGGTTCGTCGTATAACATGTCCTCGTAACTCGGATTACATTCTACAAATTCATCGTTCAAAATTCAATGACACGTATTTCATTTGCCAAAGTCGCTGCAATACATTTAATATTATAAAATAAAGATACAAAAATGTTGTACAAGTTTTTAGTTAAACTTAAATTCGATTAAAATATTATCAATATTTTCGGTTAGTTATGCGAGCTTCAAGGTTTCATTTGAAATCTCATCTTCAGTTAATTTTCAGTATCAAACAGTGATTTTGGCTTGTTTTAATGTTGCGTTTTTTTAATTGATTTTCATTATTTTATAATTTGTTTTATTACAAGACAAGATTACCAGTCGGACGCTTGGAAAACGAATCTGTACGAATGAGTTCTTAAATATTAAATTCGCAAAATATTGCAAAACATTTGTACAAACTACGAATTATTTCTAAAAGCGTCCATCTTGGTAATGTACCAGTACAAGCTTTACGAAATAATTTGTAACTGGAACGAATGTGCCGCAGTATTTTACGAACTCATTTCTACGACTTCATTTTTTTCAGTGGCGATTATTCTCGCCACTGAAAAAAATGTTCACTGAGAAGATTTTGAGATTCAAAACATCATTCAATATATTATTATTTTTCATTTAACTTGTTTCAAGTTAATTTATTAATTTTAAACGCAGCTGGTGCATACTCTCAGAAAACAAGATAGTTGTGTCAACGAAATTAATTCGGTTGACAGAATGTAGGTGGGGGAATAACTGTTTAGTGAAGTGAACACAATATTTACACGGAGAAAAATGACGTTGTAAACGTTAAAACGTATAACATGAATCCTCTGATGCGTAAATGCAAGATTAAGGCAAATACAGCGTATTTAACGAAGTTAGCTCGCATACCTTGCAGAAGAGAACTGTTTAAAATGTATGTTGCATAAAGTCAGCGATTCACATTATCATCACACATTTGCAACTTCAGTCTTCTCTGTGTAGTTAGGTCGATCAAATATATTTCTTGTGTTCTAGTCTATCTCAATTGCTATTGTAACCGGTACTTATTCTACCCGTGGAAATATTTCGATTATACCGCATTTCTTTCTTAATAAATTATCGATCTCGACTACTCGCTTGTCGCAGGAAAAACGTTCCCTCTCACCCCCAGCATTTTGATTGTGGCCCTAGCAAGACCTGTTCCGAACAATACTTTCGCTGGGACCAAATTTCTCCCTTGTTTGAGGGCCACGCCCGCATCATTTCTGCTCTCATGAATACCATCGAACTGTTCGTCGTGCTCACCGCGACGAACGGAATTCCGTTCGGTTGAACTTTCAACCTTAAAGTCCACGGAATCGCCGGCTTACTTACCCTGTTTCTGGTTACGATGTGAGTTTTTATTTAAAAGTTATTTTTGATTAATTTATAGGTCGTCAGCAAATCTATTTGACAATTCCCTCTTTTTGAAAATTTGAACAGCCTGTGAAATCATGCAAGGGTGTCTACATATACGAGATTTCTACGTATACGAGAAGGTGTAATATTTTTTAATGGTTGGAATATACCGAAATGTTCAATTTGAAATGGAGCAAAAAATCAATTTAATCCAAATTATTTTTGGCAAATTGGATTTGATTGATTCTCGGTAGCCGGATATACCATACACTGCGTGAAGTTGTGTGTTAAAATGTCTGTTATGAAGCCAAATTTACCGTTATGCGGAAGAGAAGAATTTGTTTCGAATTTCAGTGATTGCGTTTTGAGTGAAAGAACTGTAAAATGTTATATACAATAATACTTTAAGAGTTACATTAATCGGTAAAGTATAAATTAAGGTGAGACGAAAATAATGCTAAAGAAAATAAAACATTTGATAGACTTGAAAGCCTAGTTGAATTCACTTTTTAAAGCCAGTGATATATAAATATTTTCAAAGAAGTGAGATGTTCAGAAATTATTGTTCTTTTTCAAGACTTTTGTTCACCTATCGATGTCTTTCAGAAAGTAAATCAACTGCATATTTCGACTTGATTCAACGTTTTAAATTTTCTTGTGAAAGATTCCGTGATTGGATCACGTACTTACCCGTAAGCATTTGCTTTCTTCTTAATTTCTCTAATATATATTCATTCCTGGAGGTTCTATTAGGGTGATGCGTGATTCTATGCGATCCAAAGTGCAAAATTGTGTACTCGAGACGTAAGTGAGGCGGTCTACATTTGTACGTTGTCAGAGAATCCAACGATGCGAAAGCACTCGAAGATTTTGATCATAAGTTTTGCTCAAGAAGCTGACGTTTATTCCAACAATTTGACACTGTTTTGAAAATCAGAAGCAGAGCAAATTACCCTCGCTTGACTGTGCTTTTTATTGATTATACAAGATCACCGAAGTATTGCTACATGCCGAAAACTTTGTTGTTAAAAAATAATACTTTTATACTTTAACCCCGAAACTCGAGAACTGTAACATTCAAATTTTAAGCCAATCAGCTTTCAGCAACTTAAAGTGTTACTGTAAAATTATCGTAAAACTGTAATTTTACTATAAAACCAGAAATTGAGTTACAGTCATTTTTAAAGTGGCGAGTACTCTGTAGTGCCCTCTTTATTATAAAAAAATCATTTCGCCATCTTTGAAGTAACCTTCTATACTTATTTCAAGATGTAAGAATTTTCTTTTATTTATGAATACAGTTTTTCGACAAGGGTGACGACATTAATTACAACTATCCGTATCACACATTCTGTATTTAAACATTTAAAAACCAGAATATTTCGTGTAAAATACGTTTTACAACTGGAAGGTATTTATCAGTAATCGGATTTCACGTCATTTGACAATTACCGAACCGAACTGCAGATACGAGTGTCGCATAGCGAAGAGCGCAAATGATTAGCGAATTTGCTGTTTGCGCTGTTTGAAATTCGACGACGGATTTGGTGGCCGAATTAAATGAAAATCATATTCGGAAAAATGTGACGCGGTTCGATCGAGCGCAGCCTCTGTCGACCGCTCCCGTGCCCTCGAGACCCGTAAATCCGGACTCGTCCGGCGAATTGGATCGACGCTGCCTTGGAGATGTCATACCGCGGCTCCAATCTTATCAATGCCGCGCCATTTTCGGGAACGTGCCGCGAACACAAAAACTTGGTCGCCTAGTTTGTCGACGGCCGTCTATTTGTTCGAAATCAAACGTGCGCCGGGTCGAAACAAATGGCCCGCGTAAATAGAAATAAATAGTTTCGGATGGCCAAATGGTTTTACGCAGATTGTGACCGCCTGATCCCATTGCGAACTTTGAATTAACGGGAATAAATGAGAATTGAAATTTATCGCTGGCTTGCTTATTCAAATTTTGCGGACCTGACGTGCCGAAACTGCGGTGACTGCTTTGGAAAAGTGATGAAGGCGCGAAGAGAAATAGTGCTTTGTTTTGCAGTTCGTAACCATAAACTACAATATTTATACTCGGCATTCGTCATCAAGATTACGACATCAGAGGCGAAATTATAACAGAAAAACAGTCGAATAGTTTATGAAACTTGTTTTAAACTTTCGACTTTCAAATTGTAAAAGGAAATAGAAAAAATGAAATAATTCTATTTTTCTATAGATATCTGCAATATTATATTACAATAGTTAATAGAATATCTATTATAATAGTTAATGATAATCTATCACACTTTGTGGTTGTTTTAGTTATCTTATTAATTGAGCAGGACTCAATCAGTTTCTGCTTCGTATTTCTGAAAGTAAATTATGAAGTATTCAAGAGGGTTTATCACAGCAGTTGAAACATTTTTCTTGCGGTTGCATTAATAGTGGTAATTTATAAATATGACTATACCATGTAGGCAGCGATGTGTATTATGCAGAGGGTCAAACATATAAGCATGAACTTAGGTTTAAGTAGCGTCCGTTGTTTGTGCGCCGGAGAAGCGATGTTTACACCACAAATGTTGTGCTATATAAAGGACTTCCTAAACTTGACACCAAGAAAGGACTTCTGAGGTGGAGTGCGAAATTTTCATATAAAATTAGTCTTGTTTGAGTACAAGGTACTGGATCATGCAAAACAGCTTTTGACCGTAATCGGACATTAAATAAAAGTTTACAAGAAGCCATTTGATAAAATATTAAGTTACGACGTGTGTAAAACGTAACAAATAATATAAAAGTATTATTTTTTTAGTTATTGGTTATTACATTTTTAGTTATTGGTTATCAGATTAATATATTTTTAGTTATATTATAATACATTCTTCTTCATGAAAATTCTCATTCTTTTATGTGAGCAAGGACGACAGTTAAAACGTCGAAAAATTGCAACATTATGGATGATTTCTCAAGGGGTCGAACAACGGAAACTTTATTATATTCATCATTCGAGTTGTTCCATAATAACATGAATTATATATTCGGTGTTTTATGAGAATTAGCCAAGTTTTACACATTTTCGGGATTATTCTCCTGCTTTCATCTTGTAAAGATTTGTTCTTCTTATACTCTGCATTCCCATGCAAAAATGTGCGATCTTCTATTTGAGTTTTAATGAAAAAACTCGGGAATTTGTTTCGCGACAAAAGTCAGTGTCCAATAAAATATTTTAAATTTTAATAAAACTACCTTGCAAAGTTTGTCAAAGTACATATTAACATTCTTCGCAACATTTGCGCATGCAACATGAAAGAAATATTTCAAAACATTAAGTAGGAATACCTGAGCAATTCCGTATATCGTTAAAACAATTTTGTCACGTTGAACAAATCGATAACCACCACTGTAATTATAAATCATATTATCCTTTTCTTACAATATTTAATGTTCGAAATCATTTCATATTACAAGAAAATATTTATTTTGCATCAACAAGAGATTCTAAATTAACTACTGAAAACTAATAAAACGTAAATAATTGATATAACAATCATACAGTTAATTAAAGGAGAATAATATTTTTTATTAAAATTTATTATTACAATTTATTATTACAATTATTAGCACATTCTTAAGGTTTATAATTATCATGTTATTCGCACAATATTCTCATTTAATAATTTAACTTTAACATTTGTCCGTCTAACGTAAATATTAATTGGAGAAGAAGATATAACGTGATTATGACGGTATAATAATAAGACTCTCCTTAACGTTTCAGATAGTTATAAAAAAATGTTCGAGTTTAATGTACTGTGTGAGATATACCTTAACTTTAAAATTCAATATCTATTGAAACACTAAATTAAGTTCCATGTAGTTTGTTTTGCTGATTTTACCATCGTAGTCTTGGTCATTTGAAATTCATGAACTAGTGGGAATCAATTGTGAACAGCAGTAATTTTATCTCATATTAAATTTAAAAATGTGTGCAAAAATTATCAGAAAGCATACAGAATCGTTGAAAAGACATTCAGTTAAATTCATCTCTGCATTACTAACATCAAATCTTCCCAGTCAACCATGTTTGCCGCAGTGTCTTCACAGTGACTTCGCGACGATGTCACAAGCCATGCGCGTCATAAAAGTGAATCACATGGGATTCACTTTTTCCGTTTCACTGGGATCACTAAGACATCGTCGCGACGTCACAAGGGCGTCACAAGGGCGTCACAAAGGCGTCACAAGGGCGTCACAAAGACGTCACCAGGGCGTCACCAGGGCGTCACAAAGGCGCGTTCGAGACCTCGGGTGGTGATCTGCGGGCTATCTTCTGAGATTATTTAACTTTAATAATTATATATATTTTTTCGTTTGTATATTTTTTCTTGAATAAGTTCTAAAAATATGTAAAAACATAAATCAATGAAAAAAATGTTGCTTGGATTGTGACGACTTTGTGACGACTTTGTGACGCCTTTGTGACGCCCCTGTGACGCCCTTGTGATCGATGTCCCAGCGATCTCAGTGATACGGAAAAGTAATTCCGTATCACTGAGATCGCTGGTTGTAATCGTAGTTCAGTGTTAAAAAAATGAGGCGTGAAACGGTTAGGAGTGAAGTGTGAATATTTTGGTGTTAATCTTAAAAAATGAACTCGTTTTTGGAGTGATTGTTTACAGATTAGATTGTTTACAGATTAAAATTTTTACATACATTAAGATTCATTTTAGCTTCAACATCGATTAATCGGCGTGAGCTTATTTTTGACCATACGTTTTGCTTCATGACAAATGAAAACTTAACACAAAGGTGAAAATAGTTTGTCAACGATATTCAACTGAAAACAAAGATACTTTAAGTCCCAGCAATCTTAGAAAAATGCTGGGACTTCACACTTTTTCACGTCTGAATATCATCGGTGTGGAAGTATCTTAACTCCAATTTGGTGTGAAAATGTCACAATTCAACACGATTTTAACACCCAATTTAAAACAGTGCATTTAAATACTGATTTATATCAGCTTCTAGTTATTATTTATAAAATGTTACACCATTTCTAACAGCAGTCGTATTTCTCAACAAAGATTCTTGTGAGATACAATATACGTGAATTTATTTAATCTCGTTCCCTGAATTTTTGATCAAATTAAAATTAACAAAAATATTGATCTAAACTGAGAAAAAGAATCAGTAAAACTTAACGAATATGTAAAAGCTATTCATAATGAAATAAGACTTTGTGATTGGTGGCTAAGACTGAACGTTACGTAGTCGGTGAAGCTCATTTCTCCAAAATTCCTATTCGTTATTGCACAGAGAGAAAAAACGTCGCGTTTTAGCTACGGTCTTTTCTCTCAGTGTGTTCATTAACGATAATGTATAATAATAAATGCTTTTCACAATACATACAGTAAAACTTTACTGTTCCATTTTTTTATTCTAAAGGAAGCTCACAATTGTACAATTCAGTTCAATTGTACTTTGTTCGTTCATTGATGGTGACGGTAACAGCAAAAATCCAAACTATTCATTTTCCAACCAGCAAAATTAGGTCCCATTAATAGTCAGTAACGTATTACTTCTCATTTACTTTTTCTTATCTGCTATTATCTTTTAACTGAAGAAGTGGAAAAAACGTTTGCTTGGCAGCAAACGTGGAATAAAAATACGTTAGTTCGATCAAGCACTTAAGTTGTTTTTCAGGCAAGCGAATCTCCTGCCTGATAAAGCTCGGGAACATCCTTAAAGCTCGGCTAGCGAAGAAACGAATTCGGGTTTCGGTTCGTTTGACTCAGGCGCGTTATAAACGGTCACACTATAAACGACGCTTGACTACGAGTAAATCAGCTTGCGGATAAGTGAAAACAGCCGGGGGCTGGGAATTAACGGAATAATCCCGAGGTAAATTATAAGTATTCGTCGTGGCTCGTAAACTGTAGGTGACCGGCGCGAGAAAAACGGCTAAAGAGCGCAAAATACGCAAGTAATGGATGAGTCGGGCGAAAAAATACGCGTAATTGATGCTACACGTTCGTATAAAAATGCCCGGCAGTCGCGCAAGATTGATACCGCCGGTGTTTGCGCTTTTAATTTGAGATTGCATTTGAGACTCGCGCACCCTTTACCGTTCCCTTTATTTTTCCTCACTCGTTCTCGCTCTACCGCGCCGCCCTTTTTTTCTGCCCTTTTCCGCGCCGATTTATCACGCGCATTCGTATTATACGCCCAGGTCTTCCAATAACGCTTTTGGCTAACGAATGGCCGCCGGATTAAATATCACCAGCCGTCTTCGGATATATTACGATGCGCTATTGGCGATAGACAGCTTTCATAACGCACGCTTGATTGCTTTTAAAGCGCCGCAATAAATGCCGTTTCCGAGCGACGCTCGAGACGCCCTCGATGACGGATAGAGGAATTTGACAATGCATCAATCTGCATGTGCCGATTTATGTGCAAGTTTTATTTGTTAAGCCGAATCGTGAGTGATTTGGTGCAAGCTTCGTGTTGCGGTTGGAATTGATTATGATGTGGTTATCGAGAGACATTTTTTGGTCTCTTCATTACTTGTTTAGTTTCATTTCTTTCATTCGTTGCTTTTGCTTGTTTTCAAATTAATGCATACAATTCTATAACATTAGATATTTTCTTATTCTGCACTGAAAGTTATATTGACCATCATTGTAGTTAATTTAAATATGAGTTATTAATACTTATTTATAGCTCATTTTCTGAAACTGCGAATGGAACTTGTTCAAACGTACCAGTTTTTAAAGAAAAACTCGGAGCATGAAAGCATCGAATTAGGGGCTAAGATGTGATCAAATTTTTATTTAAAGAACTGGAAGGACATTTTACCAGGGTATGAATATTTTACCGACTATGTCGGTAAAAGCTAAATTTAATTTTCTTTATGAAACTTGAAAAATACAAATTATTAAATTTAGAGTTGAAAAATCCCAGAATGTTATTTTTTTATTATTTGTAACTTCTGAGTAGGCCGGATATTCAAGTGGAATTTCCGCTTGATATCATTATTTTTAGAGTGTAATGAAGCAATGTCAAAAACAAGAAAAAGAATCATACAAGACAAATACATGAGTCTGAAATAAATCAAAATTAACATTTAAATGTATTTAAAAAACAGGATCAGTGTTTAAACACTTCTTCCATTAGCATCCAGCGAGCATTATATCCCAAAATGGTTCCAGAATGGAACCGTTTTTGTGACTGGATTTGGACCGGAGCGTTCCGCCAGCGTGGTGTGAAATTTCCAAAACGGCCGCCATATCAGTAACCGTTTCGGGAACGGTAGCGGAACCGATTTGGAATCGATTCGGAACCGATTCGGTTTGCTTAATAAATAAATAAAATAAACAAAAATATTTTAAAATTATTTTTTGTAATATATTTTAAAAAATTTCCAGTTATTAAAAATGTTACAAACATAGACATAAACATTATATAAAATGTTTTTGCCGACACGAAGCCTTGAACTCGCGACCCATGGGTGTAAGTCAAAGGTAAACCAGTGAGCCACAGAAGACATTGATATCTACTACAGCTGTATCACATATACGGTAGGGGAAAGTGTCCTACAATGGGACAGTGCCAACAATGGGACAGTGTAAATAATTCATAAACATTTGGGCCAAAAATTCTAAAAAAATT
>JABFPB010003193.1:0-17730 GCA_022817645.1 Ceratoteleas bidentatus | reverse complement strand
AATCTCTGAAAATCTCTGAAAACCTCTCAAAATTGGGACTGCCAGAGTTTTTCAGAGAAAACTCTGAAAATCTCTTACTGAACCTCAGACACTGCCATTTGAAATTCAGTCGCGAAAAACCCGTTCCACCCTCGACTTCCCCGCAAAACCCTCACCCAGCTTCACTCAGCTCCATTTCACCCGCGAACCTCAGCCAACGCGTCTGACCAAAAGCCGCGATCTTTCCTCGTCTCGCTCGCTCGCGAAACGTCTTCCGCTTGACGTCCGACGAAATGGCTCTTCATTAAAATGATTGTGTAAACAAGTTGACCGGGATAGCAGGACGGCCCGGCCGGTCTGACAAAAAGCCGGCTAGAAAGTGAGGCTATTTTCTACTCGAACTCGCAGCAGGGGAGCAGCGCGCGGCGGAGCGCGCCGCTCCTCCCTGGCAGTGTCTCCGGCCGAATCATCGAGACCTTTTGACATCCGTAATAACCGCACGCCCCGAGGTGTGAAAAGATTTGTAAATACAAATTACTCGAAGATTAATCAGCAGGCGAGCAGAGCCCGGCAGGAGTTCGGCCAAAACTTTTCTTTGACCCGACATTTGGAAGACCTTTGGCAGGCCGACTTCGGCCGGGCTTTTTGGGACAGACTCCGCCCACCAGCGAACGCCCCGACCGGCTCATTTGGAAGTCTGATTAGCCGTCGATCCGGCGGCGATCAATCCGAACGGATCGCAACTTCGGCAGGGCAGTCGCGAAATTTGAGCGCTTTCCGTAAAACCGTTGCGAGCGGCGTTGCAAAAGTTTTCGCTTAAACAATCCGCCGGGGGATTGTTTTCTTAGGCGAGCCCGCTGGCGCGGCGACCTCGTTAAACGCGCAGACAAAGCCGGCAGCGCCGAAGAATGCGGCGGCGTGCAATCTCGGTCGATTTGAGAGGTTCGTTATGCGACGAAACTTGTAAGTGTGCCGCGGAGCTTTCCGCCTTTTATGCGCAGCCGATTCTTTCCGCGTGTGCCGCCGGTTTTCCGCGCGGAGCACTCGCAATTAAGTAAACGCGCGGCAACGGGTCGAACGCTTTTTTACGGCACATCAGCGCAGGTAGAAAAATATCCTAAGAAAGATTGTGAACAGTTAGGGCGAATTTGCTTGACTGGGGTGGAGAGAAGAGGAGGGACAAACAGGAAAAGAGGGTTGCGATGTTGAAAAAGAAGCTTTTCATCGTTTTTCTGAAAGAATTATGTCGGAGGAACTTTTTTCTGAAGAGCTTAGTAAAAATGGTGGACTTTTTGTTGGCGCGTGGAAATTGGCGATCTGATTGGCTATCATTTGAATTGATTTTCGGCCTAGACGGCGCCACAAATGATATCACTTGATATTCTCACAAGTTGTCCTAGTTAAGCTAGAGCATGCATAGTTGTTTCAGGTTCAATTGAGGATACTTAATCGAGATAGTGAACCAAGACAAAAGAGTGAAAGGGGCAAGTGAAAAGAAAAAATAACCATGTAAATATAACCTAAAATCCGAATATAGTATTCTTAAAGATGTGTGAGGTTAAGCTTTTTTTTAAATAGCGGTGATATTTTTGAAGTTCTGTTCATTAATTTGTACTGAATCGTTCGACAGTACAATAATTTTGTCTTTTGTCCATGTGGAACTTCACAGTTCAGTTATTCTACACTAAATGCTGGAATCGTTTTCTTCGTGTGGCTTAAGGCAAAGCTATTCATATTTGACTGGAATTTTTTTTAGCTAGGCTGTAATTTTGTATTCATTTTTGCCATGCCGCAGGGGCAACATTAGACGTGTAATGAATTATCAGTTACACTAATACGAGAATAAAAGATGAAAAAACTGAGTCAAATGATGTTATTCTAAAAATGAACTTTAACGTGCAATATCGAATCGATAATTTCGAATTATTCTTGTACTTCAAAATAATCTTTTATTTGAAAGTTCAATAATAATTCGAAATGATTTAAGATATTTATTGCATACCGTTAAAAACAGTGAAAAAAACTTAATGAACACGATTTTACTGAGCGTATGTATTATATTTACTTATCAATATACTTTTTACTCCTATTGTGTAGTAAAATATCACCGTTATTGAGTGATATTTTACGCCAATACCGTTCACACCTCACACCGAAACGCTTGACTCTGGTAATGTTTAACAGTGTAATAATAAATATTTGGTCACGTAAAAAAACACCAGTTATTCTGTATTTATTTATCATTCCTATTCCTGAATTAAAGTACAATATTCCTCCAACGTGAATTTTCATATTTATTAATATAAAAAGCGAGATCAAATAATTCGAAACGTCAGCGTAGAAAATAAAGATTATAAAACAAATATTGAAAAATAAAACGTTTACTCGCTAACAATAAGATAAACATAAATAAGTATAAATACGTCGTGTTACACAGTCGCTTTTACCATTTTTCTAAGTAAATTAATTATTAATATCATATAGATTTACGTCAGATATGTTCCACGGAAGATCCCTCACTAAGTAATGAAACTTAATTACATTATTCAATTCCCCAGGACAGAAAGTCCGCAACACAAACAGTCCTTTATCTTGTCTAATGCTACATCTATAATCTTCAAATAAATCAACTAAAATCAATCTTTGTCCAAGTTGATGTCCCACTTGCCCCAGCAAATATTTACTACGAACTGAAAAAAGTTTTAAAAGTTTCGCGATTTATATTGAACAATTATTGAATCTTCTAAATGGAGAAAAAAGCGTACTACATTTTCAAATAAAGTATAGAAAAAGAAGACTATATGTGAGTCGTAAGAAAATGTCAAATACGGTTTATAAAAAAATGTTGATGAAATATGACATATATATAAATTAAGTTACATAAATATTATTTATTCACATTTTTTACAATTTTTGCAGGGGTTACATGTAGTCACATTTTCCTATACTTTTTTCTTCCTATACTTCGTGTAACTTCTTTTATTTGTCATGATAACTTTTCATAGATCTCCAAGTAATATTTTCTAAAAGACCTCCGAAAAATTCTTTGAATTTGTAAACATTATTTAGTTCCAAACAAACCATACAGAGATCGCTGTTTTAAAACATCGTTATAAAACAAAATTTTCTTCAGTGAAGAAAAATGTACTCCCCCCTCCCATGAACCGCCTCCCAAGGTTCAATCGCGAAAACTGATTTCGCCGTTGCAATCGGCGAAATCCGGGCGTAACATTTTTAACACTCTTCTGCGGGCGATCGATGCCCGGGACCCCACGGAAAATCCTACGAACGCCGAGCCCCGCGGAAAAGTGATTTAGGGAGGCGCGCCACTTGGCGATGTTTATTACGGCGCGGACGCGCAACGCTCGGCAAGTATTCGGGCTACGTACGAAATGCGCCGAGAAATTTTCTTTCGGGGCGGGCTCGCGGCGAGGAAGCTTATTAAGGAATTGCCGAGATTTGTGGAGCGTGTGTGCGCGCGGCGCTCGAGGAAAGGAAACGTCTGAGACGCGGAGGAGAAAAGGAGAGAACGCGAGATAGGTCGAGAGCGACTATGGAGAGCTCTAAAAGTTGCGAGCGTGAGAACCGAGATGCGAAAGGAGTCTCTCTTTTTTTAGAGCTACCAAGTGCTCAGCATGCACGAAGAGATCGTTGTAATAGAGCGCGCGAGGAGAGGCGCCGAGGCGAAATTCACGGCGGGCCACGCGACACATTTCGACGCATCTTTCGCTGACTTTTGCCGAATCAGAAGTTGCTTGCAACATTTGGAATGAAGATGTAAAGGTGTGCTGTTCCGAGAGAGAGAAAGAAAAAAGCATCGACGCCTCGAACAATATATCTGAAGTTCATATAGGTTACTGAATTGCATCGTGAATTTTATTTTAGATTTTTTATGAGGGAAACTGGAGTTAACGTAATTTTCGAAGATCGACCCTTTTACTATGTTGCGTTACATACATTAACTTATTCGATTTGTAGAATAATTCCATTGAATTTCAATCTGTCTTTTCTCTGTTATGTAAAAGTGTCCAAACCCCTTTCGCGATTTTCAAACTTTCGCCAAATGTCGGATGACAGCAATGCGAACTCGAAATTTGAAGGAAATTGCGATAAAGTCGATCATCCGCTAGGTCGACCGACAACGAGGCAGACCCACGCGACGATGCAGATAAAACTGTATCGGCAATTAAAGTTGGGAAATTCGGGTTCCGGCGGAAATTTAAAAGCCTAGATTAGCCGGCTTGTTAACGTCGCATTTGTCTTCTTGAAACTTCTTGAAGTCAAATGATTCCCTAATAGCTCGGGGAAGAAATCTTAGCTCGGCGGGACTGGGTTCTCACGCTTGGAAAGCACATTCCCGACATTCCCCACTTTACAACGCAGCGACATGACACGTCGATGCCACTCGCGCTAATCCACGCTGATATGCAAAAATGGGAACTGGCCAAGGGCCGCGGGAAAAATGCGAAATTGCAGTTTCCGCGGGGATCAAGGGCGCGCGGCGCAGATTTGTTCCTGGCTTTCCGTGAGAAATCATTTCAATTGTCGGATTGCGCGAACCGGAGGAATTTGTCGGCCAATTTTTGCCGCGCGTTTCGCTTGTTGTAAAATTGAAATGTGAACATTCGGAACGGTCGATGGCGCACGGAATTATGTGACTGGGAAACGTTGTTGAGTTTAATGATGATGAAACGTGGCATTATCGCATCTAATTCCGGAATAGAATGATTGCATTGATGGATGAATCAGTAGCGACGGGATTGATGAATATTGCGCGAATTCGTTCCGGGTTAATGGCACTGAAGAATTAGGTGAAAATTCACGGTGCATGTAAACGGCTTGTTCGTACTCGAGGTGGAAGCTTATCTGCGCTTAAGATAACGTATTATCGTTGAGCAGAAATAGCTTTATCAACGGCCGGTCAACGGTTCTGACGAAATCACGACTTGCTGCTTAAAATTTCGACTCTTCCTTCAGTGATATTCCCCTATTAATGTTAACCTTTAAATAATTCATTTTTGCAATGAAACGCGAGCTTTTCATTTCAGCATGATGTGATTGTAGCTAATTGTACGCAAACAATTTAAGCTAATTGTCGTGTTCGCGATTACATTAAACAAGATCGAAGTACAATGAAAAGCATTTGCATAGCGATATTCGCGTTTCAGCAATAACAGAGTTATACTGACTTTGATCCAGAATATCGCAGTTAACTTTTTTTAAATGTATGATTAACTAAATTAAACATTTCACAATCTTCACATTTTATTCACGCAACTTTACATCGCGATTTATTGCAAAATATTTACCTCTTTTATGTAAATGTATAACCATTAACTTTATCATTCAGTATAATTAAACGTTTCATGCAATCAGTAATTGATACAAATTGCCACCTATATCACCTAATTCAACTTTGTCAGGCTACCAGAAATAAATATCCATAATTCAAGTGCACAACTTCGCGGTGAATCATTAGCAGAAATTATCGTCCTCGCAATGTCAACGCGGACCAGTTTCAGTCGATTAATCTCCTTAATTCCAAAAAATAGTCGAGCAACAATGCGATGGCGCAACCTCTCTGCAAGAAATGTCTATAAAAAAGTCTCAAACGCTGCGCGGAATTCATCAAGTTAATTTCGCATGAAGATGAAACTTCAGTTCCGAATCAAAATTATCCTCTTGTCTTATCTCGACTTCAATCATCTGAAAGCGCGCGCGGTCTTTAAATAATTCAAATCGCATGAAAGCATTTCCTGATACTCCTGCGATTAGTTTTTACGAAAGAGGCGATACAATTTTTGGGCGAGCGCAAACGCCGTGCAAAAAGCCTCTCATTTTTCATGCGCCATCAAAACGAGTGTTCTGCAAAGTGTACGTAATGCCTTGGCGTCTGGCGCGCGACTGAATGGGCGCGTAAAACTCAGCGTCATTCAATACGTCTGAGTTGTACGTCAGTCGCGAAGGGATAATGTCACTTTGTTCCGCGCTATTCACGTCGCCCAGGCTCGTTAAATGTGAAATAAACTATTTTTCCCGGTGACAAATGTCGGCTGCGCTCGCCTGTAGGAGGGATATTTACAGTCTAGATAGAGTAACGGCGTCTTAAGGAGCGTCGACCAATAAGAGCGTTTGCTCACGTACGAGCGGCGTTCATTCGCTGAATGAAGCGTGCAGGTAGCAGGTGCACGTTAAGTATCACCTGGCGCGCCGCGGTATAAATGCTCGAGCCGTCTTAGACACTAGGATCAGTTTGCACTTGAATCAACAGACGTTCGTTTATGTTTCGACGCTCTTTGTTATTCGTCAAAAGTGCCGGTTTCAGTTACCAGGCGCGGGTTCTGATTACGCAAATTGCCTCGCGATCTTGCCGAATGTTCGTATGAGTGTTTGCTGGTTGAAACAATATCGGGGAACGAGGAAATGTGATGACAAAGTTTGGTTTGGTCTGAAGAAAAATGAGTTAGGTGAAAGAATTGTGGGGAAATGAGTTACGTGGAAGAATTTGTTTTGTTATCTTGTAGAACTTCGGTTGAAAATGAATCGGGTTTATTTTTTCGACCAATTTCCAAAGTTTTGATTCTGAAAAGGTTGTTAAAAGGTTGAGGATATTGTGTACTCTGGTTCAAAGAATGGAGACTTTTAGCATAAAAAGCAGTGCAACAGAAAATTCAAAGCCCGTATATGTTTTTCGTATAAAATCTATTTCGAATCACTGCACTGAGAAAACGAAATTGCGCAATCACGATGGCTAAAATTCGAAATTGTAAATTTTCACTATTTAAATAGCGTAACCCAGGTTTCGCTGTTAAATAGTGAACAGATGTGCGCGCACACATTGGGAACAAGACAAAATCATCCGAAAAATTACTCCAAATGCATGATAATTTACAAAATTGAAGTTATGTAATGAATAATTGTTTAAAATACTAGACAAATTCAGATTTCAATGAATGATATGTGAATTTGTTTGTTCCTGCGCGATGTCATGCCCTAATCTCAATACCTGTCATCGTTTTCCATCATCGGGAATTCACTATTTCAGATGGCTATCAGAGCCATATAGATTTTTCAGTGTGAGATCATATAGAAAAATTAATACGAAATCACTACTAAATTGATTAAAATAAATCTATTTTTTTCAGGTTCTATAATTCGGATAATCACTTATCCCAAAAGTCGCTATCGTCAGAATTTAAAACCTGCCAACAACTTAAAAACCGCATTTACTTTTTTAAGTTGTTTTAAGCTGCTTTTAAGTTGTATACTGTGAATTAGTTATTTACATTATTCTGGGATAAACAATAAAATTATATAATAAAGCATTGTTTATATTACAGATTATGGATTTAATCAACTATGTTTGTTATATCAACGTTTTATCAATTATATTCTTATTCAGACACGAGAAAATGTATGTAAGCTAAATCAACATATTTATTATTCTAAATCTAATGCTTATAATATATTAACTCACCGATATTAATGAACTTTCGATTAGCTAATTCAATAACGAAATAGAGTTAAGCTTAAGTTACGTGTTTTTTCACTCATGATAGGTATTAATTCGGCAGATATTCGAAGTTGAATCACTATCAATATCCCTATATTGAATCTTATGTTAATTAGCAACAACATTTTTCCCGGGTATATATATACCCGGGATTAATTTATTTTACCCACAAGATTAGAAAAAAATAATTAGTATACTAATTATTTTTTTCTAATCGTGTGGGTAAAAATCGTGGTAGTTTTTGTATTTTAGAAAAACTGATCATTTATATATATATATATATCGCTCTATCCTAATATGAGGAACTGAATGCAAGACCATTCAAGACTTTTAGAAAAACTCTATGCTCGTAAAAAACAGAAAAAATAATTTTGTGACATGACAATAAGATTCCAGTTAAAACGATCGCATTCCTATAAAAATTTTTCGATTATTCCTTTACGTGACTTCACGTCACCGAACAGACTTTGTTAAATTGTATCTGGATGTAATGTCAGTAACTACCGCGCAAGTAAATACATTAGTCGCAAGGAAATACTAGCGCTGTCGATACTTTTCCTCGTTAGATACAGCAGCCTGGCGTGTCGCTAGTTGTACTCACCGGTGGGATGATTCACTTGTAAGTTGTAGTCGTCGATCTGGAGCGTGCTGTTGGCTCCAGTGCGCGTGAACCTGACGACGTGATATTGGTTGTCATTAACTTTGACGCCAACTTCGCCGATCGGGTGGTCGTTCGTTCCCATATTGTACACCGCGAACACGTTGCCTTCGACCTGAGATAGAATTCCGCGCGTTATAATTCAAGCCCCCAAAGTATACCCGTACAACCGTATTTTCGCGAAAAACCGCTCCAATCAATAATTCGGCGGAAAAAGCGGCGGAAAAAGCGCGACGAAACAAGGTCAATTTAATTGAAACATAGTTGTTAAAGCGGGATATTGTTTCGCGAGCTTTTACAGGTGCGTCATAAAGGGACTTAAAGTATGGCCAAGTTTGTTCGATAGTTTGCCATTTCGCTGATCCGACACGCTTATCCGATAAAAACACGAGCGACCGGCGTGAGCCGGGTAACGTTGTTTCGCCGATTGTTTCGGAAGTCAATATTTATTCGCGCTTTTTCCGCCGTGTACTCGGATACTTGCGATTTCGATTTCCAGGTAGTCGTCGGTGGTGGCGGAGTCGATTCGCAGCAGCACCGCGTCGCTCACTCCGGTAACGAATCCCATGGCTATCGTGTCCCTCTTCATTTGCGGTTTGCGATCCGCCGGAAAAGTGAACGTGATCAGCCCTTTGCCGGCTCCGAACTCGTACGACACGGCCTCTGCGAGACAAACGTCGGATAATCAATACCGATCCGATTAATCGCGCGGTCCAGCGGCGCCGATCTAATTCAATTATCGACGAATAAGTTGCGCATACGATTAATTAATTCGTCGCGCAATTTTTTTTTCCAAGATAATTATCGAGCGCAACGTGATTGCATTTATTCGAACGATCCGAGGAATTCGCAAAAATTTCGGCCGAGTCAATTAATGTAATTCGGCTCCGCGAAGATAATTCGCGCATTACGCTTTCAGTTTCGCCAATTTATTTAACATAATTTGACGGGCATTCGTAAATCCCGCGCGATTTTCTGGTCCGGCAAATAACGCGCGGACAGCGCACCGCGGATTAAAATCGGATAAGAGCAGTTCCGGGCGCCGATCGAGCTTTGAATGTCAGGTGTCAGGATCGCACGTTCGCCCGGCCTTTCGGTTAAATGTCACGGCAGTTTCGCCAAGTCGGGCGATTCCAGGTGGTTATATTTATCGGGACTTGATTGTACGATTAATCGCCGTTTCTCGTGAGGAGGAGTAATTATTTTTTAATCATCGCGGAAATTCGATCGTCGACGAGGTTGTTATGGTTTGGTTTTATTGTTTTTTTGGTTGGAGAAGATTGCGGTAATGTTTTTTGGAGAGTTATTAGCTCCAAATTGTAAACTGCTACTAGCAGAGAACTTTTGTTAGTTTTCTTATCGTGCGGAAGGTAACAAGTTGATTTAATGTCCCGAAATTTAGCTAATTTTAGTTTCAATTAACTTTAAGGGATGTAGAAGAGTACGAAGATATGTAATAATTTGAAATATGCTTGAAAGTAACATTTTTTTAATATATAAAATGGAAGGATTCGTATATTCTTTATTTTTTTATTTAAAATAGTTTACGTTTACTAAAGGCGGAAAAAGTACGACTTTTCTCGCAAAAAACAATTTAATTATGCACCACCTTCACTGTAAGCGCCCAAAACAATGAATCTAAGAACTTGCAACTTAAATCTGTTAAACAAATCTGATAAATAAACAAATCTGTTAAACAAGTTATTTTATGTTTCAATACAAATTACGACAATAAGTATTTAAAGTTAATTTATGAAACAACTAATCTGAAGAAAATGTTTAATAAGTGGTTTTGAATAGTAAATCTACAATTTTCAGCCACGGTTCAAGAGAAGTGTAATTAAAATATTATACTTGTCTGAGTTATTAAAGCTGAACCGTCTACAGTAATTACGGGGATACCGTAAATCCCATCCCAAACGTCTGCTTGTTATGAAACACGTAATTTGTGATATTTTACGTTTCGCATACTCCCGTTTTTTCTCGTTCTCTGCAATTCCGTTGCGTTGCGTCATTTTACCATACGATCATCCGCCGGCGAATCAAAAGAACTTCTTTTGAATAGCCACCAATGCGTACGCGAAATACAATCGCATCGAATTAACCGTGGATAAAAGTCGAACCTAACGATATTGCTTTAACAACAATCTAATGTTAATTCCGATCGAATCGCTGTCTATTCAATGTACTGCGAAACAGTTCGCCATCGACCCTAATAGATTCGCGCGTTAGGGCAGTTTCACTGTGATTCAGTATAAATTTAACATCGGATTCCTGTTTAAGCAAAGCGATCAAATTCTACGCTAAACAACAACACCACTTTGTGCATTCTAAAAATAACTCAATTCCTATCCTGAAAATGTTTCCAGCAATTCAAATTTCCTCTTTTTGTTTGAGCCTCTTCAAAGTAAATACTTTTTTAAGTTCTTTTTACCTACAAAATTGTTCTCTTCACTTTACTATGATGTTAAAAAAACAACAAAAAAACAAAAAACAAAAAAAAACAAATACAAATTTAAAATCTACAGACTTAAAAATGTCGTCTTCTAGTTGATAAGGTGGAGCACAGCTTAAGAGAGACCAGAGATGACAAATAAAGAACGAATTACTTCGACGAAATGACTTGACTGCGATTTATTGTCATGCAGAATACTCGTCCGCATTGTGCTGGTAACGACGTGCTCGAGGCGCACAACAAAAAGGACTCGACGTACCGTCGCTGCAGGTAGGCCCGATAAAACTCGTCATATCACAGTCACAAGTGTAGCTCTTCCATTGTTGGACGCAGACACCGTGATTGGCACATACGTCATGGGTGCACTTCTTGCCGAGTTGCACGTTGGCGTAGGCGTCGCAGCCCGATTTGACTAGGCGACTGGGCACCACGGCGTCGGAAATAAGGTCAGGACTCTCGCCGCTGAGGTCAACGGAGGCCAAGCATCCTTCGAAGCCGTGCCGGCTTTGGATGTGCTTAGGCAATTGGCTGTACTCGGACTTTTCCACGCCACCTGCAATGCGAAAATCGGACGGAATTGGTTAAAAAGAAACAATTTGTAGATATGGGAGTGAACGGTATTCTGGAGTTCATTTTAGGCGTTTTGGTAACACTTGTTTAGATATAAATATGGATAGATGTAAAATGAAAAGAAATAAGCTCATAACATTTTTATTTTCAAATTAATAGAATGGGAAATTTATTGGGCAAGATATTAGTATTGCAAACCAGCTATTTTGTCGAGATTTTCTGTAATCGATATATGAAAATTCGGCACCGAAATGTACATAACGCTAGAAGATCAGTGACATTGTTACAAGCACTATGTTGTATTTTCGTGTAAAAACTGAATAGTGCAATGAAAAATGTAGACTATTATTTGATGTCTGAATAGTTTGTTTCCGAAAAGCGTGGGACATTAACATCATTTCCTGAGAAACTTGCGATAAAAAGCAAAACTTCTGTGAAAAGTTGACAGTTTAGTTTATACTTATGAGTTATTTTTTCCTTCATTTTTCATACTACTTATCACGGTACGAGCCATGTTGGAACAGCAAATCGCCCTTGATTAAAAAGCGGTCGCTTTTGTTCTAAGATTTTGTCTTCAACAACAGCTTTGCTGTTGCTTCAATCATTTTTTCTCCACATGTACGTTTACTTTATTGCAGTTGTATTATTCTATTATCAATTTGGATTATTCAAGATTTAGCAATGTTTTATTCATGAATAGATCTTTGGCTAAGAAATTAAAAATATTTTGTATTATTAGTATTATTATTCAATACTTACATATAAAATGGAATGTAAGTATTGAATTCCCTTTCATCTATTAGGAGAGGAAAATCAATAAGCATTTTCCCGTGTAATTAGAAATGCTTACTTAATTAGGATTCATAAATTATGAGATATCTGTTGAATACTCTTCTTGTTGTGGAAAAGCCTCTAAAAAGCATCAGGTCTGACCATTTCATTTGAAATTTTACGGTCATTACCAATAGTAAACAGTGAATTGACTTTTGAGTACTTTTGGAACAGGATTTTAGGAGAGACAGAATTTTTTTTTTCGTTTCAAATTATTTGAAATTTCACGGTCATTACCAACAGTAAACAGTGAAGTGCTTTTTGGAACAGGACTTTCGAAGAGGCAGTAGCTTTTTTCTTTTCCAAGTACTTAGAAGTTAGAACTCAGGAACTGTTCAGTTTAAAACGATTTAAATCGATTCAAATTCGAATATTAATACAAATTTTGTATAATGTTTTTTATAAAATGTCTGACGTTTTGTGTGCCACGCATTTTTCTGACTTTATTTAAATTTTGAAAACTTTTTTGTAAAGTTGACACTTTAGTTAGTATTTATGACTCATATTTCCTTCATAGTCATATTTTTCATACCATTTATACGGTACCATAAATAATCACAAAACTTTCATCGCGAATACCTCAGCCTCACAATACATTGAGTCAGCTGTTTTTCTCAAAACTACACAATCAATCTAACTAGTTTTTTTCTCAATTTCCCAGCATGGTTTTGGGATAAATTTCCAGAATGTACAATAACCCCATAGCTCACTCACATAGTGTTACCGATTTTCTACATTAAGTGCTTATCTCCTTTATCATATATATCATATAAAATAGTTCTTAGTGTAATAATGCAAATAACTGCAACAGTGGAACCTAACACCGAGCCAAAGTCCAATTATTACTCAGCAATCACCACGTGATTGATTGTCTAACGATTTCACATGTCCAAGTACTTCGTACATGTGATGCGGAACATTATGGAAGTTAATGGAGATAGACTCCCGTTATTAAACTTCAGAGGAATCGAAAACAGACGGGATTGACGGTCTAATTAATGCGAAACATTTACAACGCCGTCACATGCTGTTTGCTGATAAATAACGTCGAATTGCGCTTCGCGCATCGGCAAAAACTCGCGCGGTCGTTCAGTTTTTGATCGTCGGTTTTATTACACCGTAATTACACATTCAATTAACTTCCCTCGGAGACGCCCCTCCGCGCGTGCGCGCGAGTTATTATTTATCGCGCAAATTGAAATACGCGCCCGGGTTCTCCAATTGCCGGGCGTATAAATCTGCAGCTTTAAAAAGCGCTTAGGGAGCCGTGTAAATGGTTTTTCAAATCTCGACGAACTTTCGAAAAACTGAAGTTTATTTGTCGGGCGTCGGTGCCGCCGGAATAATACCCCTGAAGTATTGCAACCAGCATGTCCTTTAGCTTGCGCTAAAGCAAGAGTTATTGCTTTAGCGCAAGCCAAAGTATATACAGGACGCAGAGATTTAGGGGCATTATTGCGGTTAAAGCGCATATTCGCAACTTTATTCAATATAAGAGATACGGCGTCAAATTTATCGTTACACGGATATTTGTAAAACCAATCGATAAATTGATATTGCCGATTAATTGACGCGGGCAATTTATGTCCCGGTTTTTCCCTAACCCCGGCCGTCATGCGCGAAAATGCCAGTCCCATAAGACGCAATAAAACATTTTTCCCCCGAACGTTCTTCTTGAGCCGCCGTTAATTTGATCAGCGAAATCGATTCGCAGCCGAACGAAACCCGACTGAACCTCGCGGCGCAAATAAACCGTCTTGCCCGGGCGAGCGCAATTACCCTGCAAAATGCATATTCCCATTCCGGGGAATTACGGCGCGCAACTTTGTTTTCGTTTATTTTCCGGCGGAAAAACCACCGATCCGATATCAATTATTTGTACTCGGCCTTTTTTTCCGGCAACTTTCTTCGGACTTGAAATATCCCTTTGTTCGCGAACAAATTGATATTTCAGTAGCGCCAGTCGATATTCGATAATCCCATTCCGCCCGCGAAATGTGCGCCACTGACGGATGACCTTGGAACCAGTGCAGTTAGAAAATAAACGTTGCGTGGCGCAAACTAATTGGGTTTACCTATGTAGAGAATGCGATCCAGGTCGAGATTTTCGTTGCTGCCGGGACTGTTTACGGCGATCACGTGGTCGTCCACGGCTAGGGTGTGTCGTTTTGGGGCTGGCCGCCCTATTGCGACGCTGTGCCATTTGCCGTCGTTGAGTCGGCTGCGCGAGTTGTCCTTGATTTTCACTGGCCCGTCGCCGAGGTCGAAGATATAGTGGATGTGACCGTTCACCAGTTCAACGGCCACGAAATCGCGTTCCCGACCGGCGTTGTACAAAATTAGTCCGTTGGCTTCGCGCGTTTTGAACTGCAAGTCATCATATATTTAACATTTTCAGGGATTCAGGGATACATTATACCGTGACATTATCGCTCGATGGAAATTTCGTTTGATGTAACGTTGCGTGACATCGTAGCAGCATAATAATAAAAATCACGCAATTAATTACGGAACTGCAGAAATTTAATAGATGATAAATTACGAATTGACTAATTTATGGAAGCGAATAATTAACAGATAATGAACGAATCGTGTTGGGCCCAATAGCAATTGGTGATCAATGTTCAGGGAAAATAAGTTATTCATTTTTGACTCCGTATTACATTTTTCGACCCATTAATTCTCATTAATACCGTATTATTACTCGATTTCAATGTTTCATTATCAATCATCGTTTCTTGTTGCTGGTTAACATGTAATCGATAATTTCTACATCAGTGCCGATCTCTGACGGCTTTTCATATATCTTTCGCAAATACATGATGGAATAACATAATCTATCAAACACCTCGGTTTTTTGCATGACTTTTACTTATTTCTAAACACGCTGAGGCGATTGCTGTCTGCTAAATGGAACTTGCTAAAATATCTCTCTGGTAAAATGGCGAGGAAGTTAATGATAAAAAAACGAGTGGGGAAGCCGTGTTTACACACTTGCCACAACAATTGCCGTAAATTTTCGAATTAAAACGTTACACATCCCGACGTAAATCCCTATCTCGAATGACACGCCGCTGACGAAGAATAATATTACTCACCTGGAAATAAATATTGGTCTCGACGTAAGCTTTTAAGACGGGTAGGCCGACGAACGTGTGCTTTGACGTAAAAGTAACGGGATGATGAACAGGATGGTTTCGCTTCTCGAATTGTCCTGTTACCCTGATTATCGGGGTCACACCTTGATGCGAGCTCTGGTGTAAGCCAGCACTCCGGGCGATTTCCAGGTAAGGGTACCCATTAAACCAGATCTGCTGCAGTTGCCCGACAAAATGCGGCACATCCTCGCCCGCGTGCAGGTAGCCCCCGATGTGCAGCGTGCGGAATTGCAGGGTTCGGTTCATCAAGGAGTCTTCCTCTGCAATTTCGTTCAAAAAGGTTCGTGTCGTTAAATTTCGAGAATCGTCTTCAGTGAGACACAGCTGGCTAATTGAATCAAATTGATATGTGCCAGGGAAAAATAAAGATTTTGAAATGCAGATTCGAATAAAATAGAATGTTGGTATCGTGTTTATCAACTATGATAAAAGGCATCAGAAATTCATATCAGAGTGTACCAATTCTGATTTTTTTGTTTTGCTTAAAGAGGTTCCTGCATGAACTATTTTATAATGAGAAAGTTTCAAAAAAATGTGTGTGAAGAAATATCTTGAACACTAAGAAACATCAATTTGGAGACCGATTCCCGCTTGTTTGCAGAAAAAAACGTCGTAGTTGCCAAATATTGAGCAGATGCACATTTATTTTTCATAATTAAACAATCTTTAATCATGAGAATTTTATGTGAATGTAATCGAAGGATGAACCTTTCAGAGAATGAAATATAAGAATAGCGCAAAATTCTATGCCGTATATGCAATTATTTAAACAATTGTCTCATTATTAAAAACTTTGACAGTTTAATTTATAAATTAAACGTGTACGTTTAATTTATTATCTTAATTTGTATTATTCTATTATTATTTTGAATGATTCAAGATTCAGCAATGTTCGATGAATAAATTCAAATCGTTTTTTGAATTTGAAATATTTTGGTAATTAGTATTAGTAAAATGGAAAGTAAGTATAGAATAGCCTTCCATCTTTGAAGAAAGGGAAATCAATAAGCATGAAATTAGAAATATCACAGTGATTAGGATTTATAAATATTGATATGCCTTCTGAATACTCTTTTTGCGGAAAAGCCTCAGGTATCTGACCAATTCATTTGCCAGATACCTGAGATTTCTGACAATACTCTTTTTATTGCGGGAAAGCCTCAGGTATTTGGCAGAAGCTGAGGCTTTGTCAGAAGCCTCAGCTTCTTCTTGTTAACGACTTTAAGGTCATTAGCAAAAGTAAACAGTGAAATGACTTTTGGGCACTTTTGGAACAGGATTTTAGGAGAAACAGAACCTTTTTTCTTTTCAAATTATTTGAAATTTCACGGTCATTACCAATAGTAAACACTGAAGTCACTTTTGGAACGGGACTTTAGAAGAGGCAGAAGCTTTTTCTTTTCAAATTACTTAGAAGTTAGAACTTAGGGATTGCTCAATTTCAAGTATTTTAATTCATTCAAATTCGCATATTAAAAAAACTTTCTTTCACGTTTTTTCATAAAGTGGCTGACTTTTTGAGAGCCACAATTTTTCCGGAGTTTTTCATATGTTCTGAATACTCTTTTTGTTGTGGAAAAGCCTGTATTTTAAAAGAGGTATTTTAACATTTCATTTGAAACTTTTCTTCCATTACACTGTTAAAAATCCGGAGTAACTATGGTGTTACCGGAGTGAAAGTTTCACTACGTACGGAGTTCAATCAGGTCCAATCAGAAACGGAGTAACATTCGCTGTGTGAATATTTGAGGTTTGGTCGAAGTTTACTTTGATATTGATAAAAACAAGACACGTACGTTTTTCGACTTTAGAAATGTCATTTATAATTAAAATATATAATTAATACAATTTTCCGAGTGAACGTGCAACATTTGTTATTACAGATCATACTTTATTTTGCTCTCCCAGTTTACTTCTTAAGGTGGAGTAACCTTTACACCGCCATTGAGTAATATTTCACCTTACACCGCAGCGTCGAACTTCGTAAATTTTTAACAGTGTAGCAATAAAAAAAAATAGTAAACATTGAAATGATTTTTGGGCACTTTTAACAGTATGTTAGAAGAGATAGAATTTTGTTTTCTTTTCAAATAATTCGAAATTTCACGGTCATTATGAATAGTAAACAGTGAAATTGCTTTTGGACACTTTTCGGCAGGATTTTAGCAGAGACAGAGTTTTGTTTTCTTTTCAAATTATTCGAAATTTCACGGTCATTACCAATAGTAAACAGTGAAATGACTTTTGGGCACTTTTGGAACAGGATTTTAGGAGAAACAGAAACTTTTTCTTTTCAAATTATTCGAAATTTCACGGTCATTCCCAATAGTAAACAGTGAACTCACTTTTGGACCGGGACTTCAGAAGAGACAGAAGGTTTTTCTTTTCAAATTACTTAGAAGTTTATTTCCTTTCCTTTCAATTCAAATTCAAATTAATTAGAACTCAGGGATTGTTCAATTTCAAATATTTTAATCAATTTAAATTTGTATAATTCAAATTACGCGCTCATTTACTGGGCAAGGGGAACATAACTATAGGAATTTTTCTAAGTGTATGCCTATTT
>JABFPB010003192.1:0-17732 GCA_022817645.1 Ceratoteleas bidentatus | reverse complement strand
CCTTTTCTGCCAAAATGATTTCTTTTGCGCCAAAATGCTTTATTTTGGCCCAAAAGGATATTTTTAACAGTGTGCGGATCGGCGAGTCGAGCGAGGTTTGAATGGCGTTTTTTCGGTGTTTCTTCGGTTGGAAGGGTAAACTTGAGTTGGAAGGATAAGGATTATTGACAAGTATTTACTTTCTTTGAGTGGATTCGAGTTGTTTAACGCGAGTTGCTTGAAAAGTATAGGTGGAAAATATTCGATTTCGAGGAGCAGAAGAACTTGTGACTGGAAATTTACGAAAAAAATGTTTAATGCTGTATTTTGTTTGAAAAAAAAAATATTTTGTAGCTTATAGGAAGATTAGATTGAAAAGATTGAAAGAATGGAAATTCAAAAGTAATCTTTCTGAAACTCGAAACTTTCCAAGTGGTTTGAAAAGTTTTTTTTTTCAAGTTTCTTTTCTTCTGCCATAATACGTTAAAACGGAATGACAAAAAAAAATTACGTGACGTCACGTTAGTGGTTTGAAACGATTCGACTGTATGAAGAACAAATTTCTTTAAAGGTAGAATCATTCTAAATAATCGGTCAAGACAGAACTTTCTCGCGCGAAGAAAACATGATTTAAACCAACCGAAGTTATCTTCTGTCAAGAAAGTCAACAGTTGCGTGAAGGATGGCTCTTCTTTTCTGAGAGGAGTTATGTTTGGAATAAAGTAAAAATATCCGACATTGTGCACTATTGTTTGGAGAACGCACAACTAAATGCAAACTGGTTATGTTACCGTAATAAAACAAAACAAACTGAACGAGAATGTAGTATAGGCCACACATTACTATTAACTTACAGTATATCTGTTTTTATTCAAATAAAATGTTTATAATATTGTGAATAAATTGAAAATCTCAAATTCGCATTAAAATTTGCACAAAAAATAAAAATGATTACAACATATTTCTTTCTTAGCATAGCATAGTACACTGAAAAAACTAACCTAAAAATTTGTTTTGAATGAAAGCGATTCGTTTTAAATGAAAAGGATTCCTTTTCTGGCAATTTGATTTCTTTTGTGCCAAAATGCTTTATTTTGGCCCAAAAGGATATTTTAAATGTAGATACAAATACATTTTTTTTTTCAATTTTCACATTCTGCTGACTACATCACTAGTAACTAAACTAAATCAATTTTTCTCCTTGCAGCCTCCCTGAAATTTCGCTTTCCAGCCTCAAAACCCCACTTTTCCCCCGAAACCTTTGCAAAATCGTTCAATCGTCCAATTTCCTCGTCCGCCGCACCTTATCCCCGTCTAATCTCCGTCGCTCTCCTCTATTCTATTCTCGCGTGGTGTCCGTCCCTGAACCCGATCATCGAATCTCATTGCGAACACTTGCCCTCGGTAGTTTCTAGGACACCCGTTATACAAATTAAGCGGATTCCCGTCCCCTCCCGAAACCAAAAAACAGAAACGACCCGAAAGTGAAAAATGAAAATTTCGCGCATGAACGTTCCCCCCGTCCCCTCCCCTCTCCCCCCGCTCGTCGCACAAACCGTGTGCGTGTGTGTGGGTGTTTTTGTGTCCTATCCGAAAGCCCCCCCCCCTCGCCCCGTTACCCCGCCCGTCGCGCAGCGGCAGAGTTCAGCGGAATATTCCACGGATGAGTTCGGGTGTCTTCGTCAGACGCGCTTTCGGCGGCACTCTGTCCTCGTTCCGGTTGCGCGCTGTGTACGTGCGATCCTGCACGTGACGCAGCACACACACATGCGTTGTGTTCCCCCACCACTCCCACCGAATGCTCCCCGCCGCTGCAGCGGGGGAAGCCTGCTCTCTATTGCACGGCTACTGTGTATTAGGGATGGGCATTTGCGAGCAAACAGCGATGTTTCGGATCGCCGATCAATCTGAGATTTCGCTGGCCTGGCGTATCTGGTGGCTGGATTGACACTTCGTGGAAAAATGTTTAGTTTGCGAGAAAGGATGGGAAAAGCTGAGTAAGGGAATTGTAGAAGAAATTGTGGAATAGAAAATGGTGGAGCATGAGAGTAGAGAGAAATAGTTGGGAGTTAGGAGTTATGGTTGAAGGAGTTATAGTGAAAGAAATTGTGGCTTTTTTTTATTATTATTATTAATTTGTAGGCAGCAGTATACACTGGTACACTGAGAAAACTAAGTGGTAAGAATTACCACTTAAGTGGTAAAAGTCACCATTTCAAGTGGTAAAGCTTTACTATTAGAAATGGTAACTTAAAATTTATTTCATTTACAGTATTAATGAACATTTTTTATTAAAACCTTCTAGTAATGTATCTGGAAAGCTATTAAGTATCAGATAACTTGATTGGAATCACAAATATTATATTAGAAAATGTAATTTGACAAGTAATGAACCTTAACCTAAAACTTTTAGAAGCGCTAAATTATAGTTTTAAATAGCTTGAATGTACTTCACAATTAATTTGTTTAATTAAATACTCATTAACATTTAAAATTAACCCGTTTTTATAAGAACTAACTAACAAAATGTTAATAAATATATCATTTAAGGTTTTACCACTTCAAGTGGTAAGATCTTAACACTTAAATGGTGATTTCTTACTACTTCGTTTTCTCAGTGTATTTCTACATTCTAATATGATAGTTCATAAAATTTGACATATCAAATAAAATACATTGACTAAAGTTTATCACAGTACATTAAATACATAATATCACAATATAAATATTCTCTGGCTTTGGTGAATGTTCTTGCTGATCACTTTTTGGTGTGGTATATAGGTTAGTTGTATATTTGGGAAATGCTGACGCCGGGTATTGGATTGGATATAATTTGTTTGGCAAGTGATGTAGATTAGTATGGAAATTTAATACCACGTCTTAAATTTTGGAAGATTCTGTAATAATGGGAGAGTTTGCAAACTACGTTGTTTCTTGATTTTGAGGTTAAGAAAACCGTGACTTGTACCTACAAAATGAGGAAAAATATGTTTTCGTGTTTGAGAACGTTCCCTTGTGATCATAACAGCTTGTTATGATATCATCTTGATGAATCAGATGATCTTCATAATAGCTGATGTTTATTAGTATTTTTCATATTTGTTCGCCGGTTCGATCGGTTTTTTTATTTGGATTCAATTAAAAACGATGATTTAATAATTTTAACTTGAAAATTAGCTTAACAAATAATGTTTTTGATATTTTATCTACAGCAGAAACTTTTACGAAATCTTTGTTTTAGAAAATGACTTCGTTAAAGTAAAACTTAGAAAATGTTTGGTTGAACTACTTTAATTATTGGGACGCTGCTGATATTAATCATAAAACTGGTCAGTATTACCAAGTGGTTACCAGGTATATACTTGCTTAAATTATGAATCAGAAATAGATGAAAATTGAGAAACCCTGATATTAGTTTGAAGCAGTTATCTGGCTATTGTGTGTATTCAACGTTATAACGTGTTGTGAAATGTTTCGAATTTATGTCAATTAATCAATTAAATAAATATTTCACATTCGGAGTGAATTCGTACGTACGAGAACGCGAAAACCTAAAGTTTCCGAACGATTACTAGCGAATGAAACATTTTGCATTGAAACTAAGACTTCACTCTGTTTTGTGTTGAAACAAAGACAATACTCTTTGTACTAGCGAAATTCAATTTCTATTCAAAAACAATTATTTGGCTCTTTAGCAAAATTAAACACACAAACGTACCATTCAAAGTAATCAAATTATCCTAATTATTTTCCCGTTTTAAGTTTTCCTATGATATAGACATTTTAAACAACTGTACAGCCAATATATTACACATATTATTTGAAATTTTAGGGACTTCAACATTTTCCTCTTTGGTTTCAAAGTAAACGTTTGGAGCTGTTTTAATTTTATCACAATGTCACTGAAATGAAATTGGAGTAAATAAGAGAATGAATATTGGTGAAATGTGTTTGTTGTATGATGGTTATCGATTTATGGCAGTCGTCAGGATTTTGACTGTGGTTTTGTTGTTTTGGAGGGAGAGTTATTTTGGGGTTGGGGGAGCCCAATTAAGTAGCTGAAGGTCGCAGGCTCGTTTTGAGTTTGAAAGAAATAAGGGGGAGATAAATGATGTGGTATTATGTCAGTGATTTGTATCTATTCTACTATGAGTTTATTGTGTTGATTCAAGATCACACATTAAACATTTTGCATGTTTTCTAAATGTTTTTGTATTTTGTCGGAAATAAATTTATTATGATAAAGTTGCGTATTTGATATGAGGGATTCGTTTTTAAAACAGTTCTAAAGAATATTTATATTTATATTTATGAGAATTTTTGTTCGAGAACAGAATTTTCCTTTTTGTACAATTAAACTTAATAGATTCGCCAAGAAAGAAATTTATTTATTTTAGTATCAAAGTGATCGCTAAGTTTCCTATTTCAAGAGACAATGGATTTGTATTGCAAACGTCAGTCATTTTGTAACATTTTACGTTACAATAACTGTTTTATAGTGGATTTCCAGTTTAAAAAAGCTCGAATAATTTCTGTAAAAATTTAGTAAAACAATTAGGAATTCTTTAAAAAATTCTATTTAAGTTTTGCCAAGTCGTAAGAAAATAATTAAGGTAGTTTGGCAGTCGCAGTCGCTAGTCAAAAGAGAGACTAGTCAAATCAGATACTATGGTTTAAAAAATAATTTGAATAAAAATAAAGTTTGATTTCAAATCTCTAGAAAAGTCCTTTCTAGTTAGTATCAAGATGAATTACAAAGAAAATCTAATTTTAATCTGATTTTTAGTGCAAAACTAAATACGCATTTTTTAAACTTGATTATTTCAAAATTTAATCCCTTAAGGGGTATGTTTATGCACATACTCATATGTAGAAGCATTTATTCTACCAAGATAAATAGGTAGAATAATTAGATCAGAGAAAATTAATTTTATTCCACTACCATACTACCTTAAGCGAACGCGACAAAATTGGAGCGACGAATCAAGAATAATTCGGTGGAAGTAATGCGCCGAATGGGGATTTTAAATGGCAAATTGAGCAATGTCCGAAAATGAACAAGCGCTGAACAAACGGCAATAATGAATGAAAATCGTCAAGTCGTCGGCCGCGGCGATAAAAATGGCGAATAACAAAGTGGCTGTTTTGCATTGGATTGCAAAATTGCGCATCGATTAGTTGCAAAATGGCCGAATGAAAATGTCGCGATCGCGAGTGGCGGGGCGTCGAATAAAGAGGCGAAATTAAAACGCCTCTTACAGAAATTAAGGCTGGATTCAGCGGCGCGGCAGAGTTTGTCATAAATTGCACCGTTATTATTTATACGCCGGCGCGAGTAAAAAAGACAAAGGCACGGAACTCGTCGCCGGTTTTACTGCGCGCGGAATCTATACAGCGCCATCGATTCGGCGTAAAAATTTAAATCGCTCGACTGTAAAGCGACAAAACAATGGCATTAAGATGTAATCTCGTGTTACGATTTTGGCGATTGAAATTCATGTTTTCGTAATACACAAATAATATGATGCCGATTGTTTCACGGTGAATTACTGCAATAAGTGAGCCTCGAAAGGCGTTTCTTTTAGCTGGAAACACTTTCTTGCAAAACAAAACACGCCGAAGAAATTGTCCGTTTGAAACTTACGGTGCGGCCAGTGTTGTTAAACTATAGACATTTATCGTTCCATTCAATTGTTTTAATTTTTACAATTCAGGTGCGTGCGAGAAGATAATTTTGTTTCGAGCGGTGGGAAATGTATTTGTTTTGCAGGTGATAAATTGATCTTTTGTATTGGCGGTGAATGTGCATTTCAATTATTCGAAACTTCACTGTTTCTCAATTCGGAATAATCGTTAACCAAAGTGATAGTGAGTTCTATCTACATATTGCAAAAAACGACTTTTTAAAGCAATGAATTCCGGGTTTACGAGACAGTTTTTTCGACTAAAAATATTCCACTTTACAATCAAACGATTGCTTTTCTACGACAGAAAATATTCAGTATTAATTGGTAAGCGTTGGAGTTTTTTTGCAATATTTCAACTCTCTTCTAACTTCATCAAAGAAGTAACCCTATTTGTTAATCAAACGAGAGTTTAAAACTAATTCGACGACAAATTAATTAAAAAGGCATTCTACGCTGACAAAAAATGTAACCATAACACAAAAAACTTTTATGTCATTTAAACATCCATTTCCCTACATTCTGTCGCAAAGACAGTTTCAGTTAAATACCTTTCCTAAATGGTCGTTACGCTTCATATTTAAACATTTTACTCGAATAATGAAAAGTTTTATGGCCCAATCAGGCAGTTTTTCGTTTCATCCACTCATTTATTACCAGATCTAATTCAATTTTATCGTATTCCTTCAGTCCTGAATTTGAAATAACTTTCTCAAATGGTCGTCGACATACCTTTTTCCTTTAACATTCAAATGCTTTGAAATTAGTCTTCCCCTTATTTTGTCGGTGCAAAAAACGCCATCAACCCCGACTCCCGATTCCCTACCAATAAACTTGTCAAACAAATCCATTTTTTCTGCCAAACGACGGATACGAATGACTGTAATTGACCGAAATCGCTGAAAGCCCCTCGGAATTTGCATTTCAAAACGAAACAAATCTTCGACGAAATGCGAGCCGGGCTCATCGTCGGGAGGTTCGACGCCTGGCGTATGTAACGCGCGTCCCCCCGAAATCGCTCGAGCCGACCCTTTATGCAAAAACGAAGTTACAGTCGGAAGCGTGCGATTATTTAACAGCCCGCCGAGTAATCGGGGTTGGTCGGAATGAGTTCGAAAATGGATTTTAATGCGTTCGCCGTTTTTCGGGGGAACTAAGTGTTTTATCGGCATGCAAATACGCGGTAAAAAATTATGATGAACTGACATATTTTTGTCGTCAGTATTCGTGAGAGTTAACTTTAAATGCTGGATTAAATGGAAATATGATGTTAAGAATATTCTACTTTGTTTGACCTTATCTAATGTTATAGGTTATGTTGTATTTGTAATAACGTTGACAAAAACAAGGAAAGGTTGTATTAAGTATGTAAATTTTAACGTATTTGAACATAGGATTATAATTCATAATCAGTATGGAAAATGTTTTTATTTTCTTGAACATGCGTTGCTGAAAATTATCGAAATTTGGTCATTGGAAAAATTTTTCATTGGAATTTTATTGGTGAAAACAATTACAAAAAATATTTACGAAACAATTTGTAAATAATTCAATGTTGAGAATTCTTATTGCAAAATAAATTGTTTAAATGTATAAACTATTTATAAACCTGTCACAAAATTCAGACAAAGTCTGTTTGACATTTTCTAAGGATTTAAAAAATCTTTTTAAATTCTATCGCAAAATATAACAAAGTTGCATACGATAAAAGCATATGATAAATGTTGAATGCGACTTGATCTTGATTTAAATGCTGTTACTTTAACGCCAACAATTTTTCCCGTATAATGTCAAATGTCGCGAAACCGTGGCCAAACGCGACGCCGGAAATCGGGCGACCGATTGCGTCGATAATTCGCGCCGCCTTTTCCGCGCGAAAATGTGTTTGCCGTAGTTCTTGCCACTTTTTTTCGAACTATAGAATCGAGTTTCAAGGCCAGAACCGCGACACGCACGCGAATACGTACAAATACCCGTGTATGCGTGTGCACACACACGCGTATATCAACATTTCTTTCCTCTCCGGCTTTTTTCTCTGCGGCAAACAAAAATCAATCCTACACGAAACTGTAAGCGCACTTTCACTAATTAAAAAAACGCCTGAACGACCGTTATTGTTATTAACTTTTACTTTAATGACCCGCGGAAGGCGTATAAATTAGCGGGAAAAAATAGCGATGAAATCTCCATTTGGTTCAATCTCCCCCCCCCCTCCTTTCTCGAGAGAAAAAAGACGATTGTTTATTGTCGTCGATTGCCGAGTTTATCAAAACTTTCGGCAAAAACAGGCGGCGTGAATTGTTAAATG
This sequence comes from Ceratoteleas bidentatus, assembly GCA_022817645.1. Lineage (NCBI taxonomy): Eukaryota > Metazoa > Arthropoda > Insecta > Hymenoptera > Scelionidae > Ceratoteleas > Ceratoteleas bidentatus. The sequence goes on along the minus strand of JABFPB010003192.1, from coordinate 9,761 downwards.
GCTAAACAGACGGCGCTTTCAATAACAAAGTTGCATTTTCATTCGAGCATTACAATATAAAGCGTCTTTCATTTTTGATGCTGCACGGTGGCGTTCTTCCATCCCTCATCAGCCGTGCATTATTTATCGGCGAGAGTGAGACGGCGCGCGCCGCTACCGTGCATTACCTTCGCGCTATAGAGAAAACTCGTTGTTCCGTTATTTGGACGCTCATATAAATGTTATATTTTTGCGCGCGTCTATCCGCCAAGCGATTTATCCTGATACATTGTACGCGGTGAATTTTGCAACGCGTCTTTGTGCGGATCATTTCGGACTTACTTTCCGGTTAAACAATTTTGAATTGGCTTGTCACGTGTTAACTTACGGGACACGGGAAACACCGCGATTAACCCTCGGGGTACGACCCTGAGAAGGAGCGTTATTTTGGGGTTCTGCTAAAATTAGTTCAACGCTTCGAGCTGATGAGTTCATCACAATGGTTGATTGATTTTTTCGGTAGCTGTAATGGCATTTTAGTTTTACGTTTTATGATGAGTTTGGAATTTAAATAAGAATAAAAATATTCTTGAAACAATGAGTTCAAATTGTATTAAGTCATATCTATAGAATGTCAAGAAAAATGGTTTTTTATGTATTTTAAAATAATTGTTTACATAAAAACTGTAAATGACTTTACGATTTTATACAAATGAAAAGTTGTCTCTATTGAAAAGTTATCTCTATTTAATTTAATCTTAATTTTTTTAATTACATCAAATAAAATAAAGCAGATCATATCTTGAAATACACCCCAGAAACATCAATTTATCTATAAATATGACTTCTGGAAGTTGATAGCAAGGACGTGAATTAATATTAATATACTAATACTAAAATTGTATATAAATCAATAAAAAAGTATACTATATCCTCTTTGTGTGAAGACTCTTCCATACGATTCCTACCTTATCAGCATGCATCATGTTTCACTGCATTTTCTTCGAATATTACAATAATACTGCATTAAATGTAAACTAATTAATATATTCATTAGATCTATAACACATTAAATTAACCACTCCATTATCAGGTACGTAAATTACGTCGAACAAAAATAAATATTAATTACAATGTCCCATCACATTCAATTTAGTTTGATTAAATTACTCTCAATTAAAATAATAACTCTTTATTGCCAGGAATTGTTTAGTTTAACAATTATTGTAATTTAGCTATAATTAAAAATGATAAACTCACAAAATTAATTTACAGTGATTTCAATCAACCTCTTGGAAGTAATCGAAAATAAATCTCAGAAATCAATTCTTCGACATTTAAAGCGATTTTCTCAGGACTCTGTGATTATGTTCATGGTTCAGCCAAATGTTCTCGCTAACAAATCACCGAGAAGAAAATAAGTTATAGTGTCGAATCGACTTTCACAAATAATGTTTCGCAAGGGTACCGTTTTCCTGCGCAGTCGTTCATTTTAGTGACGATTTGTTCACTTTGGATATCAATGTGAGTGTGTAATCATGCTTGTTCTGCGGTCCAAGTGTTTGGAAAAGCTGAGCTCTCGTTACAGGACAACCGCACTGTATGCACGCTGGATCAAGGTGTCCCAACAATGAAGCCGAGATGGCACTCGAAATCTGGCATTGTTTAATGGAATAAATCAATATTCCATTAGCGCGAAAAATGCGAAAGATTCGTTAAATTGTGAGCGCCGTGATTTCTCGAGGAGCGATTTGACGAGCGTGATTGGAGGTTGTGGATTGTACAGTTCGTGACGAATCTGTTTGCGAAGATAGAAATGGGCAAAACAAGTTTTTCGAGCGGTTAAACGAAATAGTTGGAAGAGGGGAATGAATGAATAAGCTTTATTTGCCATTTGCATCGGGCACGAATAACATTTGATTGCAAAATCGCATAAATAATATCTGATTTTGAGTTTGTATGGGGAATAAGGAAAAAAGAATTGTTGCATTGGAACTGCATTCAATTAGTGCAACAAAGGTGCATTAAATGTCGTGTATTTATGCGGTAGTTTGGTTGAAAAGACGACTTTTCAGGCGTTAGAATTTTATAATTCGAGTGAACAATTATACATATTTTCGCACTGCGACTAAAAAATTTGAAGTGAATGGAAAAGGAATTAAAACACAAAGCGCAAAATGACTAACGTCGTAAATTGTTTACAAATGAAATACGAATGTTGTTAATCGGCAAATTTAATACAAAAATTTAATAAAAAACATGTTAATTTTTAAGCCATACATCGAACACATTTTTTTCTTCCTATTCGTCTATCCAAATATTGATTTATTTAAAATGATTCAAATGAGTCAATCTAACATTTTGCATTAAAAATTTTGTTTTTCATTTACGTAATTTTAATGCACGTGTCACTTTCTTGACAGAAATCTTAATTATATGATGAATATATTGTCATTTTTGAAGATGTTCTAGAAACAAAACTTTTTAATTTATTGTTCACATAATAAATATCAATTCTTGGCACGATAAAGTGAAAATAAATCCAAATTCATGACCGAAAAATGTCTACTTACGTATGTATAAACTAAATAATCACTATATTCTGCGAATAGAATTTTCTAATGCATGATATTAATATATCACATATTAAATTAGTATAAAATCTGATTGATTTACCTCAGCTTAAGGATTCACACTCTTTAGCGTCATGGCTGGATATGCAATATCTGAAATGAAAAGTTAATTATAAATACCATTTATCTAAATTATTATGTATACACCTCGAATTTTATTATCAAGACAAGGGTATATGAAATCCCCAAAAATATGCATTAAAAAAGATTGTTGGTTGGCACAAATGTACCAATATGTTTAAAGCAGAATATTTGATGTAAATATACTTTATAGTTGTTCAAAACAAAGTATGTTTGCATCCAGTATACTGATTTAAATACACTTGCTAGAAAACAATATATTGAATAATTCTAAATGTATATAAGTACTGTTAATTAAATTCAATTTAAATAAATGATTGCTGTATGTTTAATATTTTTAACATACAGTGTGTTTAATATTGAAATTTTTAGTATTTTTCACGCCTCACGCAGACAAATGTTTGGTTAAAATAAAATACTTGATCAAATTAACAAATCATTTGCTTAAGGGGTTACGCCACCTTAGAAACTGAAATTGAGTGTTATGAGCAAAAATATTCGGGAGGGCTAGCGATGTAAATACGACACAAAATGTCACTGAATAATTGATAATATATTCATTTATGATTACAAATTTTTTGACAAAATTTTTTGTCAAAAAAATCAAAATGGCGGCGCTGTATTTCGTACCAATATAGTGGTACCTTGTACAATTAAAGTGGTAACTTTTACCACTTTAGTTTTCTCAGTGCAGGGAAAACCTTGCGTTTTCCCATCCATTAAATGATATCAAAAAATAATCTTTAATACATAAAAAACAAATATATTCCTAGTTACGAATCAATCCTACACGTTTCCGTCTCTCTCTACGATCTTAATTGTAAATCACCACCCGATCTTTGTCGTTCGGCCGAAAAACATCCGAAGCGTCGAAAGTTCGGCGTCGTCGACGCCGCAAAAACACCTATTCGCGATGTCAAAATAAGCGCTCGCGCAGCAGTTTATTAAATAGTAATACAATATGAATTATGCGCGGTTGCGCGACGCATTAATTCGTGGCAGCGGGAAACGCAAAAAACGCATTATTCATAATTTAGAACGCAAGGATATCGAGCGGCCAGATTACGGCAAAAATGACTTGTTAATAAATAAGGCGCCATTTTTCGCGTGATCGCCGCCAATAAAGTTTATCCCCGTAACTCACGCGAAATTATAATGTCCGGACAACGGCGCGTTTTTTTGCAGCGCCGACGTCGGAACCGAAAACGCACGACGCGAAAAAGCCGAGTTTTACGAGCCGAGCGTCGAGCACGATTCGCCGAACGATTCCGCGGGATAATTTGCGGGAAACGGACTAACGCATTTCAATCGCGATTATCATAGCCTTTCAGCGGGTTATTGGTACGGACAATGCGGTCGGAACCCGGTCGACTGTTATGAAGAAAATTGATCCGCAATTTTTCTCCAATCAGTCGTAATCGCACGAAAATTAGTTGTTGAATAAGGCTGCGTTCGGGCTTGAAAAATGCGAAAACGAAAAAGAAGCGGAAACGCGCCACGAAAGTGGATTACGACTGTCTAACAACAATTTTCCAGCGAGCAAATCCAGACAAACGACTCGAGCAACTTTTATCGCGCGCCTCGGGAACGTTGCGCGAGTCAACGCGGATGAGTTTGAGCGATGATTTTTGTTGCGGGATTATTTCGTCGAAGTTGCGAAAGGCTTTGACGGGTTAAGGTCGTTGTATCGCGGAGCCGAGGTGAAATTAATGTGCGCTGATTAACGTGAAGTTCGGATATTTTTGAGATACGAAAGGATAGGTAGACGATTATTTAGGAAAGATGTTGTGCTGAATATTCAATTTGGAAGAATGAGGGAAAAATGTTGGTTATGATTTATCGATCTATTCCAAACAATCCTGAAACAGTAAATAACATTAAACAGTCGGAATTTTGTGAAATATTACTATGGTATATTGCAAAAATAGATCTGCACTATTTAAAATATTCGATTTTACCTTTGGATAATTTTACCATTTTACAGATAATCTTATAAAAATGCCTAAGTATCTGCCTTTTCAGTCATATTCTTAAACGACGGATTATTTGAAGTCACATTTGCTATTTGTTAAAAGGGCGTAAAGACTTACGAAATCAAATGTTAATTACCTTTCTTCCAATCTTCAAATCCGAAGTTAACTTTTTGAAAGGCAAACGTGTAACAATATCGAAAACAGCGTTCCAACCGATTCCACCTGGGAACCTCCTGGCATTATCTCTTCATAAAAACATTTTCTACTAATAGCTCAGCCATTTATTCGAATCATCATCCAGAAAAATTATTCTTGCAAGTGCTAGTAAACTAGTCATACAACGAACTTACAATGTTACAAATGCTTCTACATTCTTTCGTAAACTCTCGAGACTGCTTCAACACCTTCTACAGACACTTTAAAAACAAAATGTTTCATTTTAAAACGCCTCGTAGTCGATTTTAAAACAGTTCTCTCTCTTTTAAATATTTACATATGCGACACTCATAAAGTGGTTCCCACTGAAGTCAATATGATGATATTGTACTGACTAAACTAATTCGAATATATTTTTCGTTAAAATCCCTGACTTCTAAACTTTTCTCAAATATTTAGAAAAACCTAAATTTTACGGTCCACCATAACTGTCCAACTCTCCGACATTAAAAAGAGACAGCCCCGAAATTAAGTGAGAAGTTCATCTTTCAACGTCCTCAAGTCCGACACTTAAAAAACACTTACATCTCTGCCTATACTCCACGCATCTATAAAACAACTTCTACCCCGAACCTCCCAGGACCCAACCTACGTCATCTTCCAAAAAAAGCCACTCCGTCCGCGTATCTACAGTAGACCCGGGCCATCAGCTCAAGGCGTATTCTGTGGCCAAATCGGAGGATAGCCTTAATTAGTTACGTTTGTATATCGACCCCGTTAGCGCCCTCTATGGTTAGCCCGGGTCTTCAAAGTGCAAATTTCATACGATAATCAGCGCGCCCTACAATTGGCCGGGCCCTTCCCGGCGGTGTCAAACATTTTTTGTCCTATCCGGGGGCATTCTCGGAAACGTCATAAGCCGGCGCAAATATCGTGCGGGCCAGTTGTCAATGCTCGTTTTGTTGCCACTGTTAAACACCGCCTCGGGCCGATTGTTTCTAGCGAACGAGCGGACCGAACATAACCTGCTCGGCGAGGGGAACGCCGAGCAGCCGAAGAGGGGGCGCTGCGCTCGTAACGCGCGAGATAGAGTAGGCTGATAGAGGTGGAGAAAAAGGCCCGGAGTAAGGGGGGGAGTGAGAACAACAAGATAAGCGCGAGTTTGATGGAAGAAGGAGCCTCGCTGGTAAAACTGGCATGGCGCTCTCTACATGGGCGCTCGGGGCGCAGATAAAATTTTGGCGAAATTCAAATCATTTCGCGTTGCATACGATTAAAATCGAGCGAAAAAGTGCACGGCGATTTGTCGTGGACTTTTTGAGCGATCCGGCAGTCACGTCACGATTTTTTGCCGAGGCGAAATTAGAGTCGGAGGAAGACGGTGCACGCAAGGTCTTTGCGAGAGGGCCCCGAGTCCGAGCAAGTCTACGACAATTGAGAAACGAGTGACTTGCTGGATGGGTCGTGGGCTGATTGGGAGAAGGGTGGTCAGTTTATCGGGAGGGGGGGGAGGTAATGTAAATATTGTACGAGCATCAAATTGTTTTCAGGTGAATTGTGTTGGTAGCTTCATGTAAAGAGTACGTGATTTTGAGGTTGGAATAATATTTGCATTGTATTCATGTTAACTCTACATGGTATTTTTCTGGGTTAAGGCTGTGCATTTCATGAACATGAACCGTCTGAAACTTGAGAATTGCATGTATGCAATGGTAATACTAATTTAATTTTATTTGAAACATCATATGTAAATAGTATTACATCTTAGAGAAAGAAAGGGATGATTTCATATTTGAAACGATAAATATTAAAATTGTATATTTTTATAACGAAGGAAAACTTGTTACAATTGTCAGTTTTGTGCAGTACATTAATATTTTACTTGGCACCCTAAGTATACGGCCCTTTATGACAGAACTATTCTAACATAAAATACAAATTTAGGAGTTCAGTGTCGTCTAAGGTAGTTAGAAGTCTCCTAATAGGTAATAAACCTGTATTTTGAAGGTAGATCTACATAAATTGTAATCAAATACATTTTAAACTCGAAATGCAAAGTTAGTGATCTGAACATGACAACAGTGCACAACTATATGCATCTTTATTAATTATCAAGTTTAATGTTTCCCATCTTGCAGAATGAGGTTAACTGGGCTGATTAAGTAAGGTTAATAAGGTTGGAGTACACAAAAAATTCAAACGAACTCGTTGGCTCAATAAATAAACGCAATTTCGCGCATAAAGGAGACTTCTCGGACGAAATTCAGACAGATTTCAGTCCGAGTTAAGTAACCTTGACATTTGTTTGGCGGTTTTATATGCGTTTTCTAGGGTTGACAAAAATTTAGAAAAACTGTAGCAGTTTCAAATCGATGTGGCTTGACCTTGAACTTTGTTTCTGACATAACCTTCTTCCCGAAACCAATAATTCCCCTTTTCCCAGTTTTGCTTCTATCGAACTATGAAAGTATTTGATACCCTCGAATCGTTTGCTGGAAGCCAAACGCTTCATTAATCATTGGACTTCCATTACAACTTAATTCGAAGGACATCCTCCTAACCCCAACTTATACTTGACCTGGAACAACATCAACCCGACTTTTGACTTCCTCCAAGTGAATCTGACTTGCTGCGACTAACTCGTTTTCACCCTTCCCTTCACATCCTGAGCAACTTCCTAAGCAAAAAGAGAAGTTCCAGCGAAACCTTTCCCTTTAGACAAAGACGCCCGAAGGATGCAACTCTCCAGCTTATATCTCAAATTCTTTTCTGCACTGCGAAGACGAAAAATTCTCGCCACGCTAGAAAAACAAGAATCTCCTTTCAAGACATTTGTGAAGTCTCTTCAAAACCGCTTTATAAAAACTCTATGGTGACTTTCTGATAATCTAAAAAAAAACAATTTTCTCCACGCTCAATCTCCCTTTTATCGCCCGATCGCAGTGATCCTCATTCGGCGTTAATCACCTCTCGCACAATGGATCCTACTTCTCAAAACTTTCAAACTTGGTCATCGTGGACTCGGCTTACATTTCCCTTCGCCGTCAAATCCGCGAGCCGATATGTCGAATAAATTGTGCGTCGACTCCCCCCCCCTCTCCCTCGCAGCCCCGCTGGCAATCCGGCGAACGCGCATCCACCAAAACAAGCAAGAAAACGCGACGCTCTGCATAAACCCAATCAATATCTCATCCTCCCAAGGTTATCACTTTTTCTCCTCCACTTTCTCTACCGTTCTTCCCATTTCTCATCCCCCGCCTTAGCCCCAGCGATCATCCCGCTCGATATCGCGATCGACTGCCAATTGATGACGTTTCTCGCGTACAAAGATGTGAAAACAAAAACAAATAAAAAATAGAAAACGAATGCAGAAATAAAGACAAACGTAGAGGATGAAAATAAAACAAGACAACAAATCATGCGCCGAAATGCGACGAAAACAAAAGGAGTGTAAATAAAAAACAAAAATAGAAACGAATGAATAAACAATTTTAAAGACGAAGGCATAACGGCAAACGAAAACAGAAATATTAATACAAAAATTAAAGACGAAAACAAAAGGGATTAAACAATAACAAAAATAGAAAAGAAATACAGAAAAAAAGTAGAGGACAAAAACAAAAACAGTAGCCAAAAAACGACGAAAACATCAGGGATGTAAACAATAACAAAAATATACAACGAATACAGAAACAAAGGGAAGATGAAAACAAAGCGTGTCACAAACACACGCAGAACTCGAAAATAAATGACGAAAACAGAAATGTAAAAAATAGCGAATAAAAAAATGTAGAAGACGAAAACAAAATCCGTAATTAAAAATATACCCCGAATAGTTCGCAAAAACAAAAAAAGCAAAAAGAAATTAAAAAAAAACAGTACCCGGAAGTCGAAAATTCGCGCCTCAAGAGATCGTCGGCCGCGGGGCAGAGGGCGCCATCGAGCGGCGCTCGCGCGCAATTTATGGCGCAACGTGGCCGGCGAAAAAGTTTTTCGCCGCGCATTAACATCTAAACCGCGCCACGCGCATTTGAATTTCAGATTCGGCCGCCGGTGAAAACGACTGCGAGATTTCCGAGAGCGCGCGGCGGTTGCAGTTGCGCGGCGGGCGCGGAAAAATAAAAACAATGGCCGCCCCCTCTCGACCCCCTTGCCCCCCTACCGCCACCACCTCGCATGCATTGCAAACGCTGCCCCGGCCTCATGAATAATATTATTCGAACGTTATGATAATTCCGGGCGACGCTCCTATAATAATCCGTTCGCGCGGAGCGTTAAACAAACCCGATGATGCGCGCGCCAAGTGTATATTATTAACGGCTTTATTTTTGTAACAGGTTCTTCACCTTTTACGCGTTATATTCATATGTGCCAAAATATGTTACAGTTATAAATAGAAAACCAGTTTCGAAACAGTACGTCAAAATGTGTCCCGCGAGAGGGGGAAGGCCGTGGAGGGGAAAGGGAGCGGGATTGAGGAAAAGGAAGCAAGAAAGAGAGAGAAAGAGGTTCGAGATAAGAGCGGGTCGAGGCGAAGCCCGGAGAAATCGGAGGCCGATTTTGAGGTTTACCCCACATAGGTGCGGAATTTCGGGGTAACGAGTATTTGGCGATGAATTGCCAAGTGGGAGAAACACTCTTATGCAAATAAACTGTTTCGAATGAGATGGATTTTTGCTTGTTGGTCTTTCTAAGTTAAGATGGTTATTTCAATAAGTTAAAATAATAAGAATTCAATGAAACTTAAAATCTGGTTTATTTCGAGGCTACTATTTGATTTGCCAAATTCCCAAGCATTTCGACTACATAGAAGCGGAGATATTAGATGCTAAAATTGCTGAAAAATGATATATATAGTGATACTATCCATGTGTTTTAATGAAACTTTAACATCGAATATCTGGATTTCTGCGTAGTCGAATTGCTTGAAAATTTGACA
>JABFPB010003191.1:0-17731 GCA_022817645.1 Ceratoteleas bidentatus | reverse complement strand
GCCCATATATGTGACATATATGTAGCCATATATGGGCCATATATGCGAACATATATGTTTGAAATACCATATATGTCCCATATATGTACATATACGTCCCATATATGCGCAATATATGGCCATTTTTACCTGGGTACCGTCCTGCAATTTTAACCACATAATCCGCATGAAAGGGGATCATTTGAGCCAACAATGAACAAAATCGAACATTTCATTTCCTTGTAAACCAGTCAGGATGAAGAGGTACTTTAAATTAAAAATAGATTTGAAAACTTTGAGTCTTTTTCATTTTTTATATACCCAGTATTGTTTATCTAGAATTTATAGTTCTCGAGATATTAATTTTTGATAATGTCGTGTTTTCGGTTTTTCCGGAAACTTCATATATATACGTCTGGATTTAAGAAAAACCAGTTCGAGATTTAAGAAAAATCATCAGCACCCTTCATATTGTCTATAAAAGTATTTGAAATTCTCCTAATTACAACTAACTTGGTCGACATCGATTTTTTTTTGGTCGTCATCACGTAGAATGCCCCATATATTAGACGGTCATACATAAAATATATATATATATATATACGTATATTATTATGCATATACTAGATGTATATAAAATGTTCTATCAGGGATAGAACAAGATGTATATTATACATATATTAGATGGACATTCATACATCAAATAGATTAGTATTTTATGCAACTAGGGCAGGAAATAGGCGATTCCCGACTATTTCCTACAAGTGTATTGTAGCACGAGGCGAAGCCGAGTGTTATAAGGAAAGAGTCAGGAATCGCGTTTTCCGCCGTGTTGTGTACGATATTTTTCACAAGAAGTGCACGGCAAATTCAGTTTCCCTCCCTGAAAAGTGGGAGGGAATTGTCCATTTCCTTCCCGATTTTTAGAGTGGGAAATTGAGTTTCCTATGCACGTGTGGTGAAAATATCCATATAATATACTTAAAATATACATATATTAGATGTATATCAAATTGATGTTCTATCTGGGTAACAACTTCAATTCCAACTTATTTGACACAATGAAAACTTTATTTAAGATTTATTTGTTCCTACACCTTATTAGTGAAGAGAAAAGTCATTTTAACACCATGCAAATATTCATCTTCGCTGATTTACACTAATTGGTGTATTTACACTGAAAAAAATGTTGGCAGTAGTATACACATGGTTGTCATGAACATACAGTATGGCTGCTTGTGCGCAACAATACCGTTGGGTTAGGCCAAACATACGTATAGTTGTCCAAAACATACATATCGTTATCCCAAGCAAATGTATGTTTGCATCAACCATAATGGGTGTAATAATGCAGGTATGGTTGCTACAATCGAGTCAGTTTTTTCAGTGTATGGGAGATCTCATTTGTACACTGAAAAGTAACACCGGCCACAACTGCACGTATACAAAATTTTAACACCAAAATTGATGGAAATATATACCCTATTAGAAATTACATATTGAACATATTGATTCGTATTGATTAATACAAATTGATTCATAAAAATGGTGACAATACCCGGCCAAGATCATATTGGTCTATGCGAGTATTGTCTCCGTATTTGTATGTTTTAAACGTATGAATATGAAATTTTTAATAGAGTAGCCACGATTCCATGTTAATTTTTACACCGGATTTGATACCGCGAGGACGTTCAAGGTGTATAGTGGCATCTTAGTATGAATCATCTCACTATGTAATAGGTGATCTTTATGGTACAAGATGTGGTCCCGGTGGTACAAAATGTCTGAAAATGTCTGATATAATTCGAAAATTAAAGTCTGAAAAAAAGTCTGACAGTTCCCAGTTTGTGACACCGACCGTATTTGTAACATCTTCACCCATACACTCAGAAAAATAATTTATTAGGTCCAAATAAATTCACTTTACCATAAATAAATAATTTATTTGAAATTGCACCAAATTACTGATTTATTTGGGATAAATAAATCTGTATTTGTAGCAAATAAATATATATTTGTAGCAAAGAAATATACTTCCTTACACCAAATAAGGATTTATTAGTTCCAAATAAATCTTCATTTATTGTAACTAAAATTTTCCAAGTAAAGTTATTTATTTGAGATAACTAATAATTCTGGGTGTATTTCTTTTAGAATATACTCTTGAACGTAATTTAAAGTTATAGTTCAATCTAGTTACATTTGGTTTTCAAATTTAATTCATTTTCGTTATATTCGACGTTTACTTTATGTAAAAACAAGGAAAATCTGAAAAAAATCTGAAAAAATATAACTCCGCACTCAGTGCCACTGCCGCCCTGTGGCCGTGCCCGTGCCCGTGTTCCGGCGCCCCCGTCCCCCTTGAGAGCCTCCAGACTGCGCCGACAAGGTTTGTGGGCCTGCCCCTTGCAGCGCGACCGATTCAAATCCCAAACGCAACCGCGACCGCGATTTGATTGTGTATATTTTGGGTGGCAACCCGTAGTTTGAGTTTTTCGCGAATAAACGCAATTTGTATTTTAAAATTCCTGAGTTTCATTGTGTTTTAGTTTGATAAGAATAATGTAAACGTGAATCTGCCAAACGGCAGATTCGCCATTACAATTCATTTCACAATTGTGGTTTTACTGGTTGGCAAATTCTCAATTACCCCATATACTGTCACACATTACCCGATAGTATGGGGTTTAAAGTGTGATATTTGACTAAGATTTAATCTATAATTTATTTCTTATTAAATAAACATTATTTTGGACGATCAATCGCATGTAATAACAGAAAAAGGTTAGAGGAAATGTATCCAAATGCGTTTTAAATATTTCAGTTTAAACAACTGACGTCATGTTAAAGTTCAACTTTGTTTTTTTTCGTCACAATTACCCTGGTTGACCCTATTTCCTTAGATTAGGAATATGTAATCAACATATTGTTACTTTTACTCGGAACTGTCTGACATGTTTCCAGCTTCATGGGTGGAACCAACTTTTGGGGCAGCAAAAAGGAAGGTGATATATTTTTGGCGCCGTCTTTCGACGACCGGGTGCTAGAGGTCGTTGCAGTTTTCGGATCGGTACAAATGGCTGCCTCTCGACTCATCAATTTGCAACACCACCGGATCGCCCAGTGCCATTCAGTGCAGATCAATATCTTGGGAGATGAGGAGGTTCCCATTCAAGTCGACGGCGAAGCTTGGCTCCAATCTCCAGGGATTATACGGATAATCCATAAAAACCGAATGCAAATGCTCTACCGGAATCGCGTTAGTAACTTGCTGAAATGTAAAATGATTTATGAGTTTGCATAGAGGTTCTATTATGATTCCTTGTTAAAAATGACGAATTAAAACATTTTAAATGATATTGGAACTATATTGAAACGTAATCCCAATATTACCAATTATTGGAAAATATATTATCCCTTACGTATACGGTCTGATTCAGACATATCGACGCATTTCAGTAAAGATTTCGCATTTTTATCCATAGCGATTCCTTTCAGTGCGATTTTTGTCTCCGTTTTTCCGTATAAATTACGGAATCGAATTTAGCTACGAAATCGAAGTAAAATTTTCGATGAAAAAAAATCCACAGATAGGACTCGAACTCGGAATCTTGAAGTTCTCAGTCCAGTATCCTATCCACTCGACCACTTCTATCCGCAACTGCCATTTTTTAAATATCACTTATATCAAGGGAGATTCTTTAATGAGTAATATTCTTTACACGATAATTGCAGTCAGAAGTCGCCGGTCTAGCAGTTAAGATACTGAACTGCAAACTACGAGGTTTCGAGATCGTTTCCTATATGTGGATTTTTTTTCATTGACAATTTTACTTCTATTTACGATCTACGCAATTTATACGGGAAAACGGAGACAATAATCGCATTAAAACGAATCGCTGTGGATAAAAATTCGAAATCTTGATAGTGTTATGTTGATATGTCTAAATACGTCTTCATATGTAAGATTTTCAAATATTTCAATGGATTTCAAAACGTTTTAATACCTCATTTACATTTCGATAACATTTGTTATCGAAATGTATTTATTTATAACAGTTCGAAATAAATACATTTCAAACTGTTTCGAAATGTATTTATTTTGAAACAGTTCGAAATAAATACATTTCTTGGTAGTTCATATAAAAATAAGTAAAGATAAAACTATTTTGACATGTTTTTGGAAACTTTTCAATTTTTATTTACATTTTTTCACATCAATGGTTGCTGATTTGATTAGTTTTTCTTTTGACCAGTGTCTGCAACGACCGAACTACTTTATCGTTTGAGCTAACAAAAAGTGATTGAAGTATCAATTAGATATGCATTTTAGATGTATACAGCGTGTTTCAAAACAATCTTAGCAATCTTCGTCAGAGTAAATAACTGAAAAAAATAAGACGATTTACTTCATAATACTGATATAAATTATAAATAAATTATAAATAATATAAATTAAATTATTTTAACGAAACTGTTTGAAGAAAACTGCATGTTTACTCCCAATCAACCAAAAATTTCGATGTGACTTTTCTGCGACGTCGCAGAAAAGTCACAAGTGATTCACACGGGAGTCACAAATGCATCACTATTTCCGCCTCAGCGTGACTTAATTGTGAATTTGACTTTTTAGTTCAATGAAATGTTTCAGGAAAGTCACTTAAAGGTAACTTGAAAGTCACATAAAGGTATCACGAAAGTCACTTAAAGATAACATGAAAGTAACATAAAGGTAACCTGAACATTACAGGAAAGTAAGTTAAAAGTCACATAAAGGTAACTTGAAAGTCAGATAAAAGCAGATTGACTTGTTTAAACAGTTTATTTTGTAAAACAACGTAAACTAACGCTTAAGCATTAAACATTATTAACATCGAGCAATCTAACGTGCAATGTTCTGTATGACTGCATCATTTTATATTGTATTCGAAAGCCCGTTATATACTACCAGCTACCTGAATAAGCCACTTGCGAGAAAGGTATGCGCGGCTCACTATACACCTTTTGTTAAAATAAAGAAGCTGGTATAGAAAGCCGCGCATACCTTACACGCAAGTGACATTTTCAGGTAGCTGGTAGTATATAGGGTGTACAAAAAGTTTCCCGACGGTCAAATATCTCGAGAAATACGCATCTGATTGAAGAACAGAAAAACACGTATTCAATGTTTTCAAAAATCTATCTAATGACACCTAACACGGGGTGGGGGGTAACTTTTAAATCTTAAATGGCAATCCCCATTTTTTATTGCAGTTTCGTATTGTACGGAAAAAATAAGTAACTTTTGTCGAAAACTTTTTTTAATTCGCGACAGATGGCGCTCTAGACGAAAAATATGTTTTATCGTGATTACGTAGAAAAATTGGATAGATTTTTTCAATATTCTGAAAAAATCTATCCAATGACACCTAACGCGATCTACCCCTCCCCCCACCCCCACACTTAGGCTTGGGGTGGGGGAAGAACTTTTAAATTTTAAATGGTGTGACGAAGCATTTTGCTCCGTCACTTTTGAATCCTCCCGCCTCGAGTCGCGGGGCAGGAGGATTCAAATACGATTGGGCGATCGCGCGGATTGGTTCTCATCGGGCAGCCCTGGCCTGGCTGCCGGGCGAAAACCCGCCTGGGCCCCACCGGGTACTCATCGGGCAGCCCTGGCTGAGCGTGCCTAGTGAAAACTTCACTGGGTCCCGACCGGCTTCTCACCGGGCAGCCCCGGCCGAGCGCAGGGTCGTCAAACTCCCATTTAACGCTGCAGCGACAAAGTTCGCAGCGCCGCCTACCTGGTGGGAATGGAACTTCGCTACAATTGGCGCGAAGCCCGGCACGCCTTTAAACGTTTCAAACGATAAAAGTGTATCTCATTAGCAAATTTTATTTCTTTCCGATAATTTATCATTAAAAATCAATTAGAATATATTTAAGTTGATTTTATATAACTTAATTTAATATATTTATTTAATTTTAATTAGTTAATTTAATTGATATATTTTTTAATAAAGGGATCAAAATAATTTTTTTTCGGAATATTCATTCAAAAATTGAATTAAAAAATATGAAAAATGTCAAACTAATAACCCTTCTATTAAATAATAAATTACGATTCAAAGTTATAATATTAACAAATACTGATAGCAGGATTAATAAAACATCAGTACATTATTGTAATAATTTATATATTTTGCATTTCTAAATATTATTTTACAAAAAAGGTGGTATTAGAATTTAAAAAAAATATAACATTTATACGTTCACAATGCAGTTCTTATAATTGTATACAGTATAGTTACATGCTATTCACATTAAAAAAAATTGCCCTTGTAAAAAAATCTTTTAAAATATTGACATTTTCTGAAAAATTCTCTGAAAATGTCTAAATACCTCTAAGAATTTCTGAAAGATTTTCAGAATCTATTGTAGATTTTTAGAGGAGGGGGTTTCCTCGGTGACTACGACTGTTGTCGTGATTTCGTGAGCATTTTGGGAGCCTATTGAATCCGGCAGATTCAATGTGGGGACAGTGTTTTTCACCAAAACTCTGTTTTTCCCATAAGGCAGAAATGCATTTTCAGGAAAATGCAGACGGCACACCGCCCATTTGTCCATGACTTTTTGGTCGCAATCTAATAAATCCAATAAATAAATAAAATAAAACATTTCTCTGATAGCAACGTTTTATGCTAAATTCTATTAAGAATAAAATTTACCCAAAGTATGCAAAATAGTTTGCATGCAATTAGCAAAATCTACGACCGGCGTTATTTCTATATAAAATTTCGCGTATAAAATATGCAAATGTTCTAAAATTTAAATAAATATAAAATGTACTTCTTAAATCTGTCCGTTGAGTCGCATCCAATCAAGCACTTTTCAATGGCTCGGCACTTGCGATCTTATGAGACGGTCCATTCCATCCAGATTTGCATTGTGGCACGCAACACTTTCGCGGCATTTTGCACAATAAAAAAACTTCTAACGCAATGTCACTGATACACAAAAGCAGCACTGTTAACACGATGAAATGATCGTCGAGCGTTAGCAGCGTACTGAATTATAATGCTCTTGACAAACATGTAGTTTTGTCATCAAACAATATTTGGATGATATCAACTGTCATAATAGTATCAGACATTACAACGATTTGAGGATATTGAATTGGCAATTTATTTTAAATCTGCCAAATTAGACCAATTCCAATTAAAATCAAATAAGTGGGATACGGCCCTGGCCTTCGTAAGTACCACACCTTCTGTCAGAGCCGCTCTATTTATATACGAGTTTTTGACAATAGTAGCTAATATTGCTTTGGGTGAGTCAAACTGCTGTTACAGGCCAGTGCAAAGATTGCACTCGATATGCGAAACGAGCTGCAATTAGAGCACGAACGTATGAATCACACTCCGAACGTGCAACTCCGACACTCTAACCTCACCTGCTACGTGACGGCAACCTCACCTTGCAGTTGATTTCCGAACAACCAAGACCTGGAAGTGCTCCTGACGGTGTGCCCCTGGCCCCCTGACATCGAATCCTGAACCAGCTGTATATGAGAGACTGAATTACGTTCTCAAAAATTACGCGTGCGGACAGGTTAGTTTTCAGGGCCCCGACATTGTAGCTACGATACTGTCGGAACTCCATACCAACCTTCGGCCGCTGAACACCCGCTGAGCGTCCATTCACTACCAACCCACGTCAGCCGCGACTGGTTTTGCAGGGCAGCCAACCTGCCCACTTAACGCGGGAGTTTCAACCCTTTACGACATCGAGCACTCCAACCTCACAAACTCCAGAGATGGAAGGGGTTATTAAATCAATAGAAGAATTGACTAGAACGGTCGCAAATCTCAACGCCTCGCACATGCAGCTGCTAGAGTCACAAAATACCTTAAACATGAATGTCACTAAGGCTAACTCTTTCAACACCGATCTCGCAAACAGGGTTGACGCATTAGTCACTGACGTTCAGACACAAAATTCGTCCCGTGACCGCAAAGAGAGGGAAAACAATCTAATCATATATAATGTCGGAGAATCTGTAGGTACACCCTCAAATGCGATCCCCATATGCTTAACCCTGTTTGCAAAAGTGTGCATTGAGATTCCGGATACTGCATTGGCAGACGCGTACAGACTTGGAAAATTCACGGGAAAAGTCCGCCCAATTATTGTAAAGTTTATTGCCAAGCGCTGGGTACAGACTGCCTTTGCCAACCTGAACAAATTCAAGGAAGCCAATATTCAAATCGCAAACGATCTCTCCCTGGCCGAGAGGCAGGAGCTTCAATACTATCGCCAAACAATCCCACAATTGAGAATGTTGGGACATACCGCATCGATAAAACGCAATTCACTCATTGTTGACGGTAGAAAATTGCATATGGCGGAACTACAGAATATATTATCCTCAGCCGCAGTTGAGCACACTTCTAAACAAGCAAAGGTCAATCCCTCATCTGAAAAGGAGCAATCCAATACCTCAACCCAACCAGAATCCACTGCTGGAAACTCTTCTATCCAACAGAACAAGAGTTATGCTAATACTCCTCTCTCAAACGCCCACACGAAAACGCCCACAGAACCTGGAATTCCAGCGTAGTAAGAAGAACCGTCCAGCAAGGGAAAAGGAAGAAAAGGAATTGCCTGCTTCTACGGCAATAACCCCATATTTCCCTATTTTTCCCCAACAAAAATTTCACTTCTCCCACCACCCGAACGCTCCTCCTCCCTTTGTGCTTTCCGATTCCCCCCACAACATAGCGAACACCTCTCCGGTTCAAGAGTTTCAGAATCCTGCCATGTCAACACAACTACAGCCCAATCCCCAGGAGACAAGTCTCGATTGATCTTCTGGAATAGCCACGGAATCGCAAATCTACAGGATATCGCCCATAATTTGAAGAAGACGGACACCATCTTCATTAGCGAAACGTGGTCCACAAGCACTTCAATCAGTCGGCTCCCATTAGACCTGCAGCGCTACATTATTACTCCAGCTATTAAAGGCCCAGGACCGGGCAGACCTTCAGGAGGCTTGGCTATTTTATATAACCAACTGAGCAATATTATTCCTCTAGAATCTTCGCCAAACATGACAGTGATAAAGTTGACTCTACCATCAACCACATTTATTGTGATATACCTATACCTTCCTCCAAACGACACTAACCTAGACTCATTATTAGATGAACTCACGAACAGTCTGAACAGTGTAATTTCCAACTTCCCCCTCCTGCCGCTGATAGTGGGTGGTGACCTCAACGCTCGAATGGCTCTACTCAACCAATTTGAAGAAGACGTACACCTGGGAAACTTCTTCCATTATCGTGAAACCCAAGATTCATTTTTGACCTTGAGAGGATCGAGAATTGCCAACATACTCGAAAGTTTTGACTTGGTCCTCTTAAACGGCCGCTCAAGAGAGGATTGTCCAGCTCGAGTCACATTTGTGGGCAGCATGGGCCGCAGTGTGATTGACCTCTTGTGGTGCTCGCGCTCACACATGACCTTGCTCTCTGACTTCTGTGTACTCGACTGGGTTTCATCATCAGACCACTTCCCAGTAGCTCTTTCTCTGGAATCTCGGCAGGAACCTACTAGCGATACCCCAGATCATCGTGAACTGACTTGGTCCGAAGACAAGGCTGACCTCTATTCTGTCCGGATGGCATGGAGAAGGGAAGTATGCCTGATAGACGACGATATCAACATAGTGAGCTCAAACCTCACTGACACCATATACAAAGTTACTTCAGACCTGGGTCTACTGCGAGTTCATCGGGAAATGTCATTCACACCAGGGAAACCCTGGTTTGACGCCGAGTGCAAGCAGGCAAGGACTTCTCTGAAAGCCTTGCTGAGGACATGCAGAAAGCAGAACTTCTCTCCTACGGCAACGAGCATCTACACTTTGGCAAAGTTCAACTACAAATCACTCCTAGAGAAGAAAAAGGCTGCGTACACCGAGGACCGGGTGATAGCTGTCTCGACTGCTGATAACCCTACAAGCTTCTGGAGGGCCCTGTGTGAATTCCGACCAAGACGGTCCCTTCGCAGATTTCGTCTGAGACATGGACGGACTATCTGGTAAAAATTTTTCCGCCACGCACTTTACCTATCCCCCACTCTAATGGCATTCACGACGCAGGATTGGACGCGCCTATCACGATAGGAGAACTTTTGGTCAGTCTCGACAGATGTAAAGAGAAGAAGGCACCTGGAGTCGACCAAATTAATTATAGTTTTTACAAACATCTTCCGGAAAATTGGCTCCTCTACCTCGTCTACCTATTTAATCAAGTCTTACGAACTGAAACAATACCGATTGAGTGGTGCAGGTTGACAATATTCACACTTTTCAAAAAAGATGACATTATGAATCCAGCTAATTACCGTCTTATCACACTTATTAATAATGTCACCAAAATCTTCATGCAAATCCTTCTTACGCGGTTGTCGTCATTCTGCACCACCCATAATCTTATCCCAGAATATCAGTCGGGATTTAGAAGAGGTAGAGGCTGCATCGATAATATATTTACTTTGAAAGCTCTGATACAACTCTACACACAAAAACCAAAATCTAAGATCTATGCACTATTTGTCGACTTCAGCTCTGCCTTCGACTCAATCGATCATAACCTTCTTTGGGCTAGGCTCACAGAGCTTAATGTAAGTTCGAAATTCTTGAATGTTCTGGGCAGTTATTACAACCAAGCGAGAGCTTTGATCAAAGTCGGAAACTCTCTGACTGACTCAGTGGCCGTTACTCGAGGGGTGCTCCAAGGAGACGTGTTGAGCCCACTGCTTTTCAGCCTATTTACTGCTGACCTAGAGGAATTTCTGTTAGCAAACTCTTGTAGAGGCTTAGCAGTTTCTCCCTCATGTGATATCGCACTACTGGCATATGCGGACGATATTGTTTTACTCTCGGACACGCCCCTCGAGCTAGGTAGAAAGCTACGCGCCCTACACGAATACACGAATATAGTCATATTTAGTAAGAGCAGACGGAAAAGCAACTTCGTTAGCTTCCCATTCGGCGAAGAGGGTGAAATTGCGGTAATCAACGAATATAAATATTTGGGAATTTGGTTCACAGCCAATTGCAAATTCAACATCGAGGTAGAGAGAAAACTTGAGGCTGCTACTAGGGCACTAGGCGCCACCTCCGCTCTCATAAACAAACTGAAAATCGGATCCTGGCCCCATATAGTTCTTTTATTTGACACTTTAGTTAAATCAGTCCTTTTGTATGGCTCCGAGGTTTGGGGGGCGGTGCATTTTGAAAAGCACGAAAAAATCCAGTCAATTTTCTTCAGACGAACTCTCTTTATCCCCCACAACTGCCCAGCCTATGCTATTCGAGTAGAGACTGGCAGACCACCTATAAAGTACTCCATATTCACAAGAATTTTGAATTGGGTATTAAAAATGTTAGAGATGGATAACAATCGATACCCGAAGAAATGTCTTCTCCGCCTCATCCATCTAGCTCAAATACTACCATCTTATTCAGACAATCTAATCATACAATGGGAGAAACTATTCACAATTAGCAACAATCTTGAAGTGTGGCCTGCCATTCTCAATCTCAGTTTTACTGAATCGGATAAAAGGAGGGCTCGTTCGAATTTCCTTCTGGCCTCCCAGACCTCGGATCTGTCGAATTCGACACAATCTTCAAGCCTAAAGATTTTCCCTTATTTAGAAAGACCCCTAGATCATGGGCCAGCCCTCTATCTGAGATCGAATCTCAACCTGCAATCTAAACGACTCTTTGCTCAATGCCGCCTGAATTCGATACATTTCAGCAAAATATTTTTTAAACAACGCAAATATTCTTTTGAACGAAATTTATGCCTACACTGCGAAGATTATGCCATAGACGATTTACCGCATATTCTGTCCGTTTGTCCGTTTTACAATGACCTGAGACATAGTTATTTGCCATCGTTTACTCTCACTTTGGACGGAGCATTGGCGTGTTTGAAAGATTTAGCGTCACCCGATATGAATATTCTACACACTTTATCTCACTTCATTGTCGAAACTCTGAATCGTCGCCAGACTCATCTGTGATATTAGTGATAATAGTTTTAAACTGATACTAAGTTGAAGCGAAATTGTTAACTCTGTATTTATTCATTTTTTGGTTTAATACCACCGCTGTATCTAGTTATAGTTATTGTATACCGATAGGTTAAACAATATAGCGAAACTCAAATGTACCTATTTATTTTGATTCAATAAATGTAATGATGAAAATTAAAAAATTTTTTTTTTAATTTCTTGAAAATTCAAACATAATTAATAATTTGCATATATTATACCCATATACGGCCATTTATTTGATACTCATATATTATATGGATATTGTATACACAAAAAATAGTGGTTTGATTAGTGAACTATCATAAATATAAATTTACGGCATTTAAATATTGCGGTCGGCGGCCATGACAGTTGCCGCGCAGGCACATGATTGGTTCATTGCGTTTTGTTGCGTTAAGAGGTAGTTCCGGTCCCGGAGTGTTGCGATAAGAGAGGTTCGAGTGTATTAAAAAAGCAGCAGTTCTCAACTTCAAAATCAATACAAAATATCTTTTTTGAGTTTGGGCAAACGCTAAAAGCGTTCACCGCTAGTTTTTGAATAGTCTGCTGAGAAATAGTCTGCAAGTTTCAGCTTCATTCCATTACCATAAGAAATAATTTGTTTGTAAGTGAAAATGTTTTCCTTTTTTTCCTGAATATTTTATGCGATTCAAATTCCCTGTATTTTCCATGTGTTTTCCAGAAATCAGTCAACCTGGCCATCTTTTATTGTTTCGCATAATTTCAGTAGGTCACAGGCTATTCTGTTAATCCCATTAATAAGTAATGTACAACACAAGCATATTGTTTAGGTTCGCACACAATTTGAGATGCAAAAGTGGATCATTGTTGAGTTTTCGATGCCTTTGTAGCAGTTTTTGCCTGCAGCGACACCTATGCCAGCAGCTAACAAAAAAACTGAAAATAACGCCAGCGCCGAATCATCTCCGAGACGTCAACAACTCAACAAACCTGTGAAATTCCGGAATGGATTCCACTTATCACCAGAGTAACAGAAGAATCGTTAAGGCCGAGTTTCAAGCGTGATTACCGACATTACAGATTTTGAAAAACTAATTAATGATTCCGGGCTTGTCTGCTGCAAGTCCCTAACTCCGTTGCAGCAGACTTGAGACATCACCTTAAGAAATGTGGATTGGGGAAAAAGCAGGCCTATCCGACTCGAGCTTCGAGTGTTTCCGATAGTGACCGAAAAGTTGTAAGTGGCGCAGTCGGTCAGTAGGTTGTCGGACTGATCTGGTTGATCATTTTGGGCTATTTTAATTATTATTAATTTTAAAATGTGATTATCGGAAATACATCCAATTGCGTCACACTTCGTCGGCATTTTGGAGCTGTCGAAAGTGTATTTCCGACTTGCAAGTAAGGTTACGTCGTTACAAATCAGGCGCTAACGGCGACCTACTCGACGACAGCGCCTCTACATTGCCGGTCAGAACGAGAAACTCCATTTACATTGGAGATACAGTAAACGACCGCGTAGGTGGCGGCATTAATTCTGTCGCCCACCGCGTAGCAATCCGCGCGAGGGGCCCCCACCACTCATTGTTGCCTGCGCGGCGGAGGCTATCTTTAAGTCGCGTCGTGCGCACAATGGCAATGTTTACCGCGCATTAACTGTGTGTTTACCGCACAGTGTAAACAAACATCCCGGGTGTTAAACTCGCACATTTTTTCGAAATAAAAAACCATGAATAACAATACAAGTGAAAAACAATCTAAAGTAAGTAGAAAAAGTTATTTGATGTTTTAAATTGCAAATTATAAAACAATACATTTTTTTCTTAGAAAACGTATAATGTAATTGTTACATTTTTCACAACAAATTATAAAAACATTGTTAATTATTTTTTAAAGACTAATAAATAAATTATTGCGGTAAAATAAGTGTGCTGTTATTAATTAATTTTACTTTCAAAAGCAAGTCTAAAAATAAAATTTTTCGTTATTAGTATAATAATTTATATTAATTTATAACAAACATTTACTAATTCAGTGTATTAAATAAAAAAAAAGAATAGAACTTATTTGGATGTTTATAGTGTAAATAAAGCGCGCGAGATATTGGTGTAAAGTGGGGGAAGTCAGAGGGGAAATGCCGGATCGCTTGGCGGTTGAAAGGCCGCTCCTTTCGCGGTTGGCCACTTACGCGGTGGATACCTACGCGGTAGTTCACTGTATACGAGAGTCGGATAGACCTAGGAAAAAGCATAGAAGGCGAAATGCAGATAATCAATACGCCAACCTATTTCAATGTAGTACGACCGCTGCGCCATCTGCGCTCGAAGTTGTCAGTGGAAACAAAATGTGTAACATGTGTTAAATTTTATGTAACATGTGTTACATTCTGTTTCATAATGTACCTTATACCCGTACTTCCAGGGCAAAAAATCCAAAATCCTGAACCCGTGCCCGTACTAAAAAGTTACAAAAATTAAAATACCATGGATATTTAATAATTTGGTATCATGAATATTCTATGATTTATTGAAAAACTGTAAAAATGTTAAACGCTTAATTTTACAGTATCGTATTTTCAATGTGTCCGTAGGTGTTTATAAGAGGAACTAAGATTGTTTCTTTAATATGGGTTCATGACATATTTATTTATTTATTTATTTATTATTAATGACAGCAGCCCATTAACATAAAATGGGAACCAACATGGGAAGATCAAGATTTGGCCCATTTAACAATTGGGATTTATGACATTTGGTCCACTTAACATTTGAGATTTCTTACTTGCTCCATTTAATTTTTGGAATTTTTGATATTTGGTATATTTAACATTTGGGATTGGTGACATATGTTAGCATGTGAGATTTCTCACATGTGGTATATTCAACATTTGGGAATGCTTACATTTGGCCCATTTAACACTTGGGGCATTCAATATTTGGGATTGGAAGTGTCTATTCGGACCTTAAAACGCGAAACCTGACATAAAGTATTGCCGCTAACATTTACACCCGAAAAACCTGAGAATGAAATTAAAACGCGAAAACTGAAATTAAAACGCAAACAATAAACATGACAGATTAGTGTTTTATGTTAATTCAAGCACTTTGTTTTTTAGCACATTATTTACTTTGTAATAAATCTGGAATTTCTCTGGCAAAATAATTTACACTGATTTTACTGGAAATTTCTCTGACATATATTCTGTAAAATAATGTTCTTTTTTTTTGGAAAATTCTCTTTATTTTTTTCTAGAAATTTCTGTGTTTTTGAGATTTCTCTGGAATACTATGTTGCAATATCTTTTCTGGATTTTTTTTTCTAGATAATCCTTTTATTTGGATGGCATATATTTTGCAGAATAATTTATATAGATTTTTCTGAAAATATCTTTGTTTTATTCTAGAAATCTTTAGTGTTTAAAAAAAACTAAATCAGAACAATCTAAGTAAAGAACAAGTAAAGTAAAAGAACAATCATGATTAATTATCATATTAATATTTAATATGTTAATTAATAATGGGAAAAATGTTTCATGTAAATAACATATTTTGTTCAAGCCTTTTAAAGGGCAAGCAAACATGGAAACACGTAAAAGAACACCAAACATTGTTCTTTTACTTTACTTGTTCTTTAATCAGATTGTTCTGATTTACTTTTTTTACTGCAACAAACACTAAAGATTTCTAGAATAAATCAAAGAAATATTTTCAGAAAAATGTATGTAAATTATTCTGCAAAATATATGCCAAAGAATCCTCCAAAATAAAAGAATTATCTAGAAAAATATCCAGAAAAAACAGTGGAAATTGTTTTGCAATATAGAATTCCAGAGAAATCTCAAAAACACAGAAATTTCTACAAAAAAAAGCAAAGAGAATTTTCCAAAAAAAGAACATTATTTTACGGAATAAATGCCAGAGAAATTTCCAGTAAAATCAGTGTAAATTATTTTGCCAGATAGTATTCCAGAGAAATCTAAAAAACTCAGAAATGTGTTTTGTGTGAACGTGTGAACTTAATCCATTGCTATTTATATAGTACTAGAAAAGGGTTAAACGATAACTTTTGAATTCCAGAAATTGAAAATATTTGCAAAGAAAAATTATCAGAGAAATCTAGAAAAGACCCAGAGAAAATGTTAAAAATTTTAAGCAAATTTTGTTTCTCGGGATTCGCGTTTTTTCGCGTTTACAGGTTTCGCGTTTCGCGTTTTAAGGTTCGAATACCCGGAGAGAATTCACGGAGAGATCTCACCGTAATATCTACTGTGCTGATCATCAGGCTGGTCCCTATGCTGAGCATCGGGACCAGACCGGTGCCGCACCGCTGCCACCACGGTGAGATTCTCTCCGTGTAGACACGGAGGAATTATAGCCTGTGTTTTTTATTCTGCAACATGCGCAGTTTTGAGCAATCAGACGAAGATAAAATGATGCCCTGAAAAAAGACAAAAACCTCTGCTGCGCATGTTGCAGAAAAAACGCAGGTTACCTGTTAGGGAAAAGGTAGGTTATATTTACGCTTTTAGAAATTCTCGCGTCCGAATCTCGGGGAATCGCCCGAAACTTTTGGCGTCTGGGAATCGCGCTTAGCTGGGAAAAATCTGCAAAACTCTGGGACTGGGAAAACGTGCAAAGGTGCAAAGTCACGCCTACTGGCTTCTTCGACGTTCGCAAACGGTATGAAGGTTGCGTTTGTGCGTTCGGCGTGTTTCGCTTGTTTTTTCCACCTTCAAGCCGCGTGCACAAAGCAGTTGGGCTACACGGGAAATAAATCCGAAACGAAACAAAACGAAAGAATACTTCTAGCGTATCGAGTCAGATTACTATTGAATTTAAATAAATGACCAAAATTACAAAAAATTGAATAAAAAGCATAAATAGGTCAAGAATAATTATTACATTTTGTAATTTTTTTTTACGGCGCCTATATCCCTATCAATGAATGATACTTTTTTAAATAATATTATTATAGAAATGTTTTAAAAAATATTTTTAAAATACTAATTAATAATAATTTAGAAATATTATAGGACGTAGTAGAAATATAACTCTAAAAATATTTGAAAATCACTGAAAAAATCTTAAATCTACTGATCTCGTTTTTATTTTTAAAGAAGTTAATTTTTGTTTATTTAGAAGAAATGATTATCTCCTTTTTATAGAATTCAAGTACATCTTTGCGAAAGATCGTACTTTGAAAATATAATTCCGCACAGTCGAGTCAGTAAATTTGCAAAAAAAACACATTACTCTAATTTCTGATGAAAAAGGATCCTTTTCACTGAGGGAATTCTCAAAATTTTGAAATTATTTTCAATTCTTATTATAAATGCAACTTTTGCCAGAGACACTACATTCAAAATCAAAATCCGCAAAGACGGTTCAATAAATTTGAAAGAAAACCACATTACTCCAATTTCTGAAAAAGGATCCTTTTCACTGAGGGAATTCTCAAAATTTTGAAATTATTTTCCAATTCTTATTAGAAATTCAAGTTTTGCCAGAGACGCTGCGTTCAAAATCAAAATCCGCAAAGACGGTACAATCGATTTGCAAAAAAACCACATTACTCCAATTTCTGATGAAAAAGGATCCTTTTCATTGAGGGAATTCTCAAAATTTTGAAATTATTTTCCAATTCTTATTAGAAATTCAAGTTTTGCCAGAGACGC
>JABFPB010003190.1:0-17735 GCA_022817645.1 Ceratoteleas bidentatus | reverse complement strand
AACAGAAAACGAGACGCTTTCCATTCATCTACCACTTTTGATTGGTTGTGCTTAACCGCCGCCATTTTATCACCAAATCCTGCGAGTCCCAATAATCTTAGCCGTCTCGCACGTTGAGATCTGTTTACCACATTCAGAGCTGTTTACCACAGAAGTGGTTACACTTAGATCCGCGTGGTGGTGCTGCAAGCGATGTTGTCTTGGCGTGGTGACAGTTACCCTAATTAATGGTTAAATATGGAAAGCTATGTTGTTTAGGCAATTGTATTGTGGTATAAATGTGCTTGTACACGAAATATGCACAAACACACAAAGTTTGATTAAATTAATCTCAATCTGATTGCTGCACGACTATAGTAAATGAAACAAGTCAATTTTTCTCTGTTTAGATGTTTATTCCGCAGATATTCGATGTTGAATCGACATCAATGTCTCTACATTGTTCTATGTTAGTTTGACTCAACATTTTTCCGTATAGCATTAGTTTTAAAAAATTTACGTTTTATCACTAGTAATTTCTTGTGTAGTGAAAAGCACTTTTTCTTACTCGTGCGGGAGAAGTGCCTACTTCTACAACGCTCATCAGTGGGAGAAGTGCAGACTTCTCCCACTGATGAGCGTGATAGATGAGAGAAGTAGGCACTTCTCCCACGCACTCGTAAGAAAATGTATCGTACTCTACTGGTGGGAAAAGTCGACACTGCTCCCACTAGTAAAGTAATATACTATTTCCTACTGGTAAAAGTTACACTTTTGATACTTTAACTGTGAGTGATAAGATTCCTATGATAGGAGTGCGTTTTCAAAATTTAGGAAAAAAAAGTGTTAGTAACCTAAACCTGAGACATTAACCATTAATGGATCCCCTCTTTAGCGATATCGTAAAATCAACTGAATGAATTTTATCCAGTGTAACTAAAAAAAAGTTCTAAAAAGTCGATTGTTTATAACGTCAAAGTCTAGCTGACAAAAACAAAAACATTGTGTCACATCAGAAAACTCTACTTTCCGCCCAAAGACGTTTTAAGGAACTAGAGGTATTTGCTTCCTTCAGGAATGAAGTATTGTTTGCACACAAAATATACTATACTACTCTACTTTGCACTAGTGAGAAAAATCTTCCGTTGTCCTACTACTATATCTGTGCAGCTTTTACCCACTAGTCTGAAAAAAGTAACGAAATCGAGATTTTATACCAAAAAAAAGTTTCATTACCCTACTGGAAAAGAAAATCTGATAACAGTACGGCATAGCATGGCATGAATATAGCAAAAGGCTGGATCATGATAGCGAACTAGACTGTAGCTATACTGATGCCATATTGTTGCCATTCTTTTGCCATCTCGTTACGAGACTCTCACTCTGGCAACGAGATGGCAACTATATGGCAACAGGCTGACTCGCGATCATGATCCAGACTTCCATTTTTCCATGCTCTGCACTAGTGAAGAGAACGTCCTATTGTCCTACTGCCACACATGAGCCACCTTAACCGAAGTTAAGAAAAACGGAAGAAACGCCGCATCTTATCCGAATTGTCGACGAATTGCCGGTAAACAATAACCGTGTCTCTAATGCAACACGAAATTGTCGCGTATGTGGCGGGGCTTTTACGGGAGCGCGCGTGCGAGCAGCTCAGCGTGCGATGGAGCGAGAAGGGTAGTCCACTCCGGGGGTTGCTTTACTGGCCAATTGGGAAATCACCCTCGGCTATTTCCTGTCTCGCTCGCGCGTCGTTTTCTCCTCGTTCGGGCGCCA
The DNA here is from genome assembly GCA_022817645.1 of Ceratoteleas bidentatus. Taxonomy (NCBI): domain Eukaryota; kingdom Metazoa; phylum Arthropoda; class Insecta; order Hymenoptera; family Scelionidae; genus Ceratoteleas; species Ceratoteleas bidentatus. Next base: position 15,977 of record JABFPB010003190.1, on the reverse strand, counting down.
TTGCTCACGTTTTCACGTGCGAAGGGCGGCTACGCGGCCGTTATATAATTACCCCGATATCGCTGACATTTTTGTATTAAATTGGCCGGCCTCTCGGAGATTGAATTCAACTGTAAAAGGCCGTCGCGTCTCCGTCGCGCCGTCATACGAAATACCCGAACGGAAACGTCCTGCGAGCGTGTCGACCGTGCGAACGTATCAGACCATAAATCCCCTGACAACGGCAATTCGGCGCCGATATAAAGGAAGTTTGACTCGCCGTTAAGTGGCGGATCAATTTTACCTTTCCCGCCGAAAATTGTGCCATTAATGATGTATCCCATTATTTCGCGCAGCGTATCGATTTCACCAACGATCGTGCTCGACGGGACCTCGGTCGGCGCTTTAGGCGTCGCGAATCAGCAATTTCGCGAAACGAATTCCCGTCCGTGACAGCGGGCTTTGTAAATAATGGAAGTTAATCTAATTCTCGTGTGAAAATGCTCCGTGAGATCGGACGGCGCTTGATCGAGGCGACGCAATAAGGGCCGGCCGACGTCGTGGCGCGAAAATAAAAAGCCGCGTTATTTATTTAAAGATTAAAGCGATGAAACGCGAGCAAAATAAACGGGCAAATTGCACTCGTACACGACGCTACAAATGATGTCGAATTAATCCTGCCCTTAATTCGGCCGCGCCGGAAAGACATTTCGATTCTCGCGAGAATACACCATAAAATACGCGAGGCTTCTTTCGTATCTCGGAATCGTAGGGTTACTCTTTAATTGGATGCCCGTTAAATTAGACCGAACGTCTTTTTAGAAGTGTGCTCGCGCGGAGAGCTAATTGGATCGGTAAATCATCCCGTAACCAGGGGGCTAGCAACCAAACACCGCCACTGCCAACCCTTTATTCTGTGCGTTATTACAGTCTAAAGTTACCCCCGTGTAATTGTTGCTGTTTAATTGCAAGTTCTAAGTCGTCTGCTCGCGTTACGAGCTGCCCTCGCGTAATTTCGTCCGAAGAAGTTGCGACTGCCGCACCGAAATAGCGCCCACGCGAACGACGCCCGCCGACGCAAAAAGACGCGCGTCTGCGACCGCCGCATCAATTAAGCCGCGATTTATACGCTGACACACTACGGCTCTCCGCGCAAGCACACCTTTTTCCCGTTTCGGACTCGTTCCTCCAAACGAGAAGCTGAGGGGGTTTTCCCTTTGATGCGATGTCAATTTTTAGCCATTTTCGTACATATTTCGTACATATTGTTTACTTGTTAATTGAAAGCGAGCATTAAAAAGGGGATATTGTATATTATAGAGGATTTAATGAGGACCGGTGTATGTATTTGTTTTGGGTAAACATGTATAAAACTGATCACACTAATTGGCGATAACGATGGCGTGTCGCAAAATGTTATTTTGCTTGTCCAGTAGAAACAGAGGAGTTGTGTTCATTTGTAACAGGAGAAGGAAATCGTTAGCTTGTTGAGGGTTGTACTTATGATGCAAACACATTTATTCACAAAAGGCTTTTGGAAAAAGTGGACGCGTTTCAAGTTTTTTTTATTTCGTTTGCGGTAAACAAATGTGTGGAACATACTTTTATGGGTGTCGAATTTATTTTTATATTCGTTAAATCGATTATTTTATAATGCGTAATTCTCAAAATATAGAAAAATAGAAGGCTCGAACATTTCAAAGGGATAAGCTTCATCAGGAAGTGTTGTACCGTTAGTGCCATATTTTTAAGTAACGTTTAATGTTTGAAAATATGAAGTTTTTGTCTCCCTTTGTCAAACAAATTTCGTTATTCGTACCGAAAAATGTCGGCAAAATGCATTACCGCCGTGCATTGTCCCATCTGACACGACTAGGAAATCGCAATTAGTGTTGTTTATTAGAGTAGTTACGGTCGAAAACAACGATATTATATAAAATAATATTTTTTATAGCATTGCAGTCCATTTACAAAAAAAAGATATAAAAAGTATATAATAAGTATAAATAAAACAGTCTGTGTTGATTTTATCACCTCCAGATATAAATAAAATAAAAAAATATATAAATAAAAAAATCTACCATTTGAAAAATCGTTAATTTTGTTATAGTTTCAACTGAAGCCACATTAATTTTTCACTATTTCTCAAATCGATACTCAAATAGTTTTTAGATTTGTTGGATTATTAAAAAATCGTGTTTAAAGTTTTCGGTAAGATTTTTTTTGTAATAATTCAATATCGATCTTCGATGACTGATCTATAAACACTTTCCTCCTCGACCTCGATTAAAAATTATAATCTATTCTCATGTCTAAAACAGAAAATCCCCATAAGCAATTCGTTTTAAAAATGGAAAAATATGCTAAATAAAATAACCGGTAAATCATTTCGCAAGGGAGAATTCATTTTTCGACTCAGTCGAAAACAAATCAGAAGCCCGATGCTTCCTCGACTGCAATTATGAGTTTAATGAAAAAAGCCTCGTAAAGCGCGGCTCGAGCGCCGATTGTCAGCAATTAATTATGTTTTATTCAACAATGCAAAACCCCGTTCAATTAACGTTACGCCGATTCCCAGCAATTTTGTGCAACGAGGATCATAAAGCGGCGTCCGCTGAAATTCGATTTGACGCTCGCGCAATAAGTAATGGATTCTTTCGGAAAATAAACCGGCATTATACAGCGTTTTGAGCGAACAATGTCACTGACACGATGTAACTCGTGTAACCAAATGAAATGAAGCGCGAAGGGGGTGCACGCAGCGATCGTCTGGCTGACGTTCGAGGGACGGCCCGAGGCATTGTCGAAGATAGACAATACCGGACGATAAAAACGTAAAATTGATGCTCTTTTGTACGCATTGTTTGAGGAACTGTTCAGCGTTTGTCGCACGCCTCGACGAGCCATTACTATTGCCTGCGAACCTCACTCTCCAACATTGCCTTTCTTTCACTCTTCAGAGCCAAAAAGTCAGCACATTGTTGCGCTTTTCCCACTTTTCATAGTTCTACAGTTTCATCCCATTTTTGTATCTTCATGTGGTCCACCGAAGTCCCACATTTCCAAACTCGATTGAACTTCACCGTATACAAACATTTGGAAGTTTTACTGTATTTTTGCAAATTTTTGCAAAAGAAAAAATCTCAAACCTGAGAACCGAATCTGAAATATCTCGTATGAAAAATGCTAAGGATTTAATACATTAGCAAAATTTTTATCTTTAAGTCTACCAAAGTCTCGACACAGTTCAAGAGTTACAGTAAACACTTCAAGCGTTTTTGTCCACTCCGTTTTTTCCCAGGCAATCTGCTGGAGCGAACTAAAGAACTGAATAGTTGATACCAACCACATTCCCTCCATACGTCCGCCTCGAGCTAAAATCTTTCCGCGTCCGTCGTTAGATGGTGACCAAAACCGCCCGATCGGATTTCAATTAAGCTTCCCTGGACGCGTGTTTTTTCGGCGGCAAATCGGGTCTAATGGAGTCGCGCGCGCTTTCGAACCGGTTATCCCATTTACTTATTTAACGCGGCGACGAGAATCGTCGCGTGTCTCCGTCAATCCGTTCGTTCATTCGTCCGTTCGGGGACCCTCATTAAAGATTCAGCCGAGTTATCTGAGCGCGTCCAGATTGAAATTTTCCATGCAATGTGAGGACTCTCTCGCGATTTGCCGCTGCGGATTTTTAATATTTCACTCGTTTCGTATAGCCGTCCGCAGCGGGCCGAGCAGCCGAGGGCATCATTTTCAGCATATTTGTATATTTATCCGCGACGGCGGGGCCGAGGGGCGGCTCAATTCAATCCTTATCATGTTCAATTTTTCCGACTCCTTGCGTCGGCCAGATTCGATTTGAGATAAACTCGGCTGCTTCGTTTTGGGGCACGCGGGATTAGCGTTGTCTTTGTCCAATCGCGGAATTAGAAACCAGCGAAAACGAAGATCCAACGTAGCACCGCATTTGCAACAGATGATCGATCCCTCGAACGAGGCTGTAGCACTTCAACGGTTCAACGTACTTAAGTCTCGTTACGGGTCTACATGTTTGTCGTATCGACCCGCGACTCGATCGGTTCCGAAAACCAGATTCCTTAAACATAACTCGTCTCTTCAGAATAACAGTCATGTAGAATAATACTTTCTCGACCGTACCTGATGTCGGAATCCCATTCGACTGTTTTCTGTCGACAGACGGAGGTAGGGGCAGACAAATGCTCCAGGGGACCCCCTTAATATTATTATAATTTCCTTTTGAAATGTTTAGATTAGTAGCCATTGACTTGGGGCTTGAGGGGCCAACTCCCCTCGGGATCCGTGAATCGGGCGGAAAAATCGCACAGCGTAATTATCTGCGGACACGAATGCGAGCGTTTGTGTCGGAGTGATAATTACGAAAAAGCGGGTGCAGCGTAAAACCGCGGCGGATTAGCGCGCGGCTATCAGCGGCACGTGGGGCCGGATTGGCGATGTGGGTGCCTTTGGCATTGTTGCCGTGTCTCTGTGCCTGATTCTCCGCTGACCGAGGCATAATGGAAACGAGTGCAATGCGATAATTCTATTTACCGGCGATTATGAATATCCACCTCGGAGCAGACTGGTGGTGCATTTCCGCAGGGATCAGAACGGATGTGCGCTTATTATTTCCCAGACCCGACCGTTTTATATCTTTGCAGTACCGTCGGCTTAAGAGTAGCATTGAGTGGTAGGCAAAAAGGTGGAAGCATTCACCGGGCGGTTCTTGTGTTGCAGGTTTTGCGTCGGCGACCGATTCTACTTATGCGAGAACAAAATCCTGTGCGAGTACGATTACGAGGAAAGGCTAGTGTTCGCGAATATGGCGCTGCATCCGCCGTCTTCCCTGGCGCATCTGAAGAGGCAACTGCCCCCGACGCCAGCGCCCCCTGGACAGAATGTCCACCCGGGTCACAATCCCATGCAGCACCCTGGACAGCAGGGTCAGGTTATGGGCCAGCAGATGGGCCAGCACAACCACGTAGCGAACGTGAGTATGGATAACTAATACTCTCATAAAATTATCCTGTTGTGAAAGCAAGATTTATTGCCGTGAAGGTTCCTATTGTTCAAATAGACATTCGTTATGTAACCATTTCTAACTTTCACACAAAAATTATACGGTTGTAAGAATATCATTTTCATTATGTTACAGCAAGATAGTTAGAGAACTCGTTATCTTTTGTAATGTAGTAATATAATCTCACTTTTGGAAAAGTGAGATTATATTTCTTCTACGTTCCCTCGTTTGCTTCTGTGTAGGTAAAGCGTAATCGAGTTACCTGAAATCATTTTGTCAGGACAAGGTTCAATTCAGAATGCAATGTCCATGTTGTGCCAGGACAGTTTTAAGAGCGTACTGGATGATTCGGTTCTGGGGGAGGGTAAGATGGGAGCGACATCGGAGTGAGACGGCTGGCTCGTCAGGAATGCGTGATGCGCCAGCAATCGCATGTGATAATGTTGTTAGTTTTGGTAAATCACGTAACGTAACTATTGTGCAGGCGTGTTGACCGGGCCGCAGCCCGGTTCAATATGCTGATGCGGAGGTCAAGAGCTTCCCTAAAGGGCTCGCAATTATTTATGCACAACGACGCGCCGAGTATATCTATCCATTAGCGGGTTCCTAAACAATTGGTGTAGGATTGCGTGCAAGTAGGAGCTGGAAGCTCTGAATGGGTAGTAAGTGTTTGCAAATGGGTGGGTTCGTTTTTAGGTGCAGGGTTCTTGATGCTCGTATGGGCTATGACATAGGAGCCTCTAATAGGAGCCTCTAATAGGAGATCCGCGTCATTCTTGAGAACCTGGTCAGTTTTTTGTTAGGGCTGGTAATGGGGAGATGTAAACATTAGTCCCTGTCACTTCCGCTGCGTCACTCCCCTGGTTAGTCAGAATCAGGTTCACTCCATCAAACTACCTCGAATGAAGTCATAGATCAGACCGCTAGGTTCTGAATCCCGCCGGATCCTCTTTTAATATCCCACTGCTTACAAGCGGTTGCAAAATGTATTACCATCAACAAATAATGTTCGATATCAATTAACCCAATTCTAAAGTCCGAGGCGGGAAATAGATCATAGAAGGTCTACCGACAATTTGCAAACTTCCACTAACAGAATCATATCCGAAATTGCATTTAATAGCCACTGTAATCCTAAATCTGTAATTCTCTAATACAAATTGATACCTGCTGCCTCGGTATCGTTCACCGCAACACTCCAACTCCCCCCCGTGTTGCAAATCCGACCCCCCTAGTGTGCGTGTGTGCGGACGGCTTGAAAGAATGTTTAATTCAGTCAATTACGCTCCAGGAGACCCGTCTAACGGTATCTTCCCTTTTAATTTCAGGGTCACATGTCAGGTGGCGCACCAACTGTGAATGGCACATCGATCGGCGTGGGTCCCCGAGGACCCGGGGACATGAACAACAACGGTCTGTCGGGTCCGGGGATGGGTGCGGTGAAACCGCCACCGATGTCGATGCCCGCCCCGACTAGCTGAGACGAGGTTCCGCCCCCCTTGAAAAAGCTCAGATGCCTCGACGGTTACTGAACCCCGAGGCCTCGAACGAACAATCCAGTCTGAACGAACGGCCCGACGGCCGCAATAATTTGTATATACAACCAAACACATGCGAGCAACAACCTGTAACATTGTGAACCTACTTCGTATACGGGAAAGACCCAGTTTGTTCTCGAACGGATCGGACGAATTGCACTGTAAATAACGACTCACACATCAAACGGCGCAAGTGATACTCATCGGTATGCGTGCTGTTGTTTCTTCCAATTGTTTCTACGACCGATTGTGTTACTGTACAAACTGCAGGGCGAGGTGTCCCAACCTATGCGACGATACCCAGGTGTTAGGTTTCGTACAGCTGTTACCAAAGATTACCGCGTAAGATCATTTGCTCCTCGGCCGGGCGCCCTCTACGTTCGATTGTCATGTGATACGACTGCGTTTACGTTCACCCCGTCGAGAGGATCGCGCGAGGGTCCAAGACGGGCTTCTCGGACCGTAAATTCGGCGGAACTAGTGGCCCTGTCAGGCCATTGTTCGGACTCGTCTTCGGGGCCCTAACGTGCGAACCTCCCGGACCCAGCAGCAACCCAACCAGTGTAACCGACGGGTCGAGGAGCTTTATAGTCATAGCTTTACGTCGAACCAAAAATGAGAACTATCCATACCAAAACTGCGTGCACAATTGAACCAGTCCACGCGCGGACCGTCGCAGGCTAGTGTCGGTGGTTTCGACCATTCAAGTCGGAGCCTGCATTCGAAATTCGTTATGCAACCGTCCCATCGACTTTTACGTAAAATGCACCGATTGTATTACAGGAAGCTGCGCAGACTGAGTTAGATAACTTGCCAATCTGGTTTAATTGTCGCGACATCGTCGAAACCAATTTCAACGCGACCGTTTTTCCTGTACGCTCGAATCGGCCGCGACGGTCTGCGCCCCAGCTTACGAGTCAACCGAGAGCATGGCGAGTGTGCGTGTGAACGCGAGCGGAGGGTCGCGAGGCGCACCACCGACAGTGTATATTAACACCGCTCTGTAAGATTAAGTACAAACGATAAGGATTCGTGTATAAAGGATTAACGTTTGTTTTGCGTTGCGTCACGAAGGCGATGAACTTTTCGTTATGTATTCATCTGTATATACTACAATTAGCGCACTATTACCTAATATATTACGGAACTTGATAGGGCTTCATAACTACCGACGAAACGAGAGTTACAAAACCCACACGAACACGTGCAGGCCGACCCACACAGTCGCACACGTACACAGCCGAGAGAGAGAGGATACCGAGAGAGGAGGCGAGGAGAGAGAAAGAATACATTCTTATTAATACTTGAAAGCGTCTATCCTTCTGTTATTTGATCAGCATCCCCCATCCAGACGCGATTTCGAATCGAATAACGGCGCTACGGGGTCTGTTGCATATCGAAGTTGGCCGATTTGGGCGGAACGGCACGCAGGACCGGCAGACGGGGGCATTTCCCTAATGTCTTCCAAGCGGCGCGCACTCGGATGTTATTATACTCGGTAAAGACTTTATAATGTCACGGCGCAACTCCTTAAAACTCACGGACGTGACGACTGCGCGATTTATAGAGCGCGAGCGATCGGCTGACTTCCGTTTCGATTTTGCGGAGGGTCGCGCCGCCGACGCGCCGTTCGAGCGTGACTGAAAGGGGTCGCGGTAATGAAAGCCCCGGCAAATATTTGCCGCGCGGATTTTATAATATATCATTTTGGAATAATGGATTGCCGCGCTGCAGTTGTGTGTCGAGTGATGAAAGCGATACATTGATTAATGGGGGAGCCAATCGCGCCGACCAATTTTCTTTCGCCGCGCGACGTTTGTTTTGCGTTAATTAAAAATCAGGGAGGTAAGATTGGCCGGAAGATTATGCGGAAAATTTGCGGCATTTTTCACGCGGATCGATGTTAAGGGTTATGTTTGGGGAGGGTATGGAAATTTTTGATGAATTTTTTGCGAAGGGAGTACGTGTGGGTGGAAGTAATTGGCATTTTGGGAGTAATTAATGGAACATCAGTTAGAGTAATGTGCACGTGTAAGGGAGATGAATGGGCGACGTAATGGTATAACGCGTCGTGGTGCACGTCATTTTTGTGTGATAGGGAATTTAATGAACGGTTATATTAATGAGGGTCTTTGATTTGTGGAGACAGTTCGTTTTGGTTTCGTTGTAAATGAAAATGTGGCTGTTTAGTATGTATAGCTGACGTTGAAGATTATATTTATATGAAATATTATGTTCAGAAATGTACGTTTATTTAAGGCGTTATTTCGAGATATGTGATGTTTCTTAGTATTTGCGAAGTTATTATTTCGAAACAGACAGTTTTGTACATATTGTAAATCGGAAACAGTTATTAACGTGACAAAGCAATCGTTTTCAATCGGAATATGATGATTAAGTAATAAGATGGTATTTTATAATCTATTTTGATCAGTTTCGGTGAAGACCTTTGAAGATGAATAAATGATTACAAAACTCGAAAATGAAACAGTATTTTCCATGTTGAACAATTAGAGATATTTTGACAATATAACGTAATTTAAACATTCTATAATTATAACTAAAATACCTTACATGTAAATGGAATTTAATCACGTTTCGTCTATATTTACAGAAAATTGCATCATTTAACCAGATTTCCACGAATACTATTTCATAATATTTGCGAACAGACGTTGAATGATTTAAGGTAAGTATAATTAATTAATTTGTTATACATGAAATTACATTTCGATAAAATGCACCTCTATTTCAGTTGCACTCTAGAATTGATTAACATTAGCTAATTTGTTAATTGATATTAATAATTAACGAAGCGTTTACGTATGCATTATTTCATATTTCCAACACTTTGCTCAACCGCACTACCTATTAATAAATAACGACCATAATTCAACAAGGGTGAGCAATTCCCGTTTCGCTTCATTATTTTACGTGCTATACTGAGTTACCGTCATTGATTGGTTTATTCCAACCCAAGAGTGGTAATACCTAAAAATATCTGATACCTTAAAATAACTGCGTTGAAAAAGAGTTTTTATTTTACAATATCGCATTATTTCTGCCACGCATAAAATCAATAAATCATACAAGTGTTTCATAAAAGTACATGTTAAAATTTTCATTCTGAATTATCAGGTACAAATTAGTATGTTAAAATAATCGAGATGCATATAGTACACATTTATTACTGAGGAGATATACTATGTTGTATATGCATATGTTTATCAATACATTTATTATGGATTCCTAGATGGTAATCGGGGCTAACTTGTTGATGCCATATTTCGATTCTTTGTATTTCAATTCTGTTTTATAACCCCTTTTTCCTCTAAAACAATTTTTTTTACCTTAAACAACCCTTAAAATAACCTAAATAACCAATATTTATGTTGATTCTGTATACATATTGAGTATACATATTTATTATATGTTTTTATAACTCTTCGTACACCTGAACATTTTCATCAAACACGTTAAAAAATCGAAGTAAGAACTTCGTTAAGAATTTATAACAAAATCAATGCAAATATATGGGGCCTTTCTGGTTTATATCATTTTTTATATCATTTTGTATAAACTCATCACAATTAGATGAAATTCTAATTAAATTCCGACGTGATCAGATCGCGATAAAAAAGGATTTAAACTTGATCTAATTGCCTCATTTTGTGTCTTCTCAATTTCTCACCAATATGTGACAAAAAATGTTTTTCTCGCCTAGTACTCTCCATCCACAAAAGAACCATAATTTCCCTCCCTCAGATCTCGCAAAACCGTCGATTAATTTTCACTCTGTCGGTAAAAAGCGCCGCCCAAATAATGAACCGTCCAGCAGAACGGCGCGCGCCCGCGGGACGTAAAAACGGCGCTCCCGCTGGAAATTCGATTACAGTTATTGTAGGGGCGGTGGATCTGGGTGCTTAAGCCGCACAATATCGCTGTCGCGGCCGTGCGCGCACAATGGCTCGACGGCATCGCGTGCGCGAAATGAAATCGAGTTAGCCCTCGGGCCCTCGGGTTTGTTGTTGCTGTCTTCCGCCGGCGCGGCGCGCCCCATCTGCCGGTCTCGCTCGTTCACGAAAATCGTATTAATCATGCGGGGAAAAAAGCACCGGTCCCCTTAAAATAATCTACCGCGAAATGAAATCAGCGGAGGCAATTTCCAGGCCGAAGGAGACGAGGTCCGCGGATGTCCGCGCGCGCGACAGAGAGGGCGCTGCGAGGGAGAGGCCGGACAAATGACGACGAGACGGCGCGCGACCCCTCGTGCGACCCCGCCGGCGGAGAAACAGAGAGGGAGAGAGCGCGCGCTCGGAATTAAAGATCCCGAGATAAGGGTGTCGTCTTTCGCTATGCATTATGTTCGGCAAAAAGCTCAACCGCGGGCTCGGCAATCTCCGCGAAAATTACAATTAATCTCGGGCGCGCCGCCGCGTGCTCGACTGCCGAGTTCCGACGAATCCGGCGTGGTTGGGATGGAAGGTCGAGGGGGTCGAGTGACAATTTTTTACGTGTTTTCGAATGTTGGTAAAAAATGATGGATTGATGAGGAAAAAGTGGATTCGGTACTATAATCGGAAAATTGTCTGTAATTTTACATATGGATCTGTGCAGTATAACATATATGTAATGCATAGCAAATTCATGTGTGAAATTATGAAATGCAGTTTATTTGTGCAGAAATGTTATCGTAAAAATAACGAGTATTTAGATAATCTTCATATTCGGTTATATCATCCCAAAGAAAGAAGTAATATCAAATGGACAGGAGAAAAAAAGTAAGTTTGGAATTATTGTAAAATTAATTGAGAAATAAAATTTAAAATTAACAGCTCGGGGAACAAACTTCGTGGTTAAAAAATTCTGACAAGAGTTGATATTTATTTATTAAACCAATTTAATCGAAAACAAACATGAAAAATGATTTAGAAATATGCATTATAAACCCACATTCAATTACATACGATTATTTATATATGTCTGAATACTGTCCAATAATTCCAATCTTCTATTTTGTAAAGTACATAAGTAATATTGTACGTAACTTAGTGTTTAAATAATTATAGTACACATTTATCAACATTACAACGAGAATGTGATTGATTAACTGAATATGCAATTATCTTCCGTTCAATTATGATAATTTTAGTTATATGGTCATGATTTGATACAGTCAAAAAATCATGAAAAAGTTGTTATTTTCAATTTCGCAGCAGATACATTTTTCATCAATATATTTAAAATATTGTCTGGTTCCCGAATCCTTGTCATAAATAAAGAAAGCATCGATAAAATAAATGTACCAAATGCGGAGAAATAGATTCGTCTGAAACAGAACATGTCTGTTCGTTAACTGAAAAATATCTAAACAGTCGACGTATTGCTTGAAATGACTTCGACTGGAATAGACTATGAAATAATTATTTCTGACAATCACTTTGTCTTTTTTTAGTTATGTCCATATATTAGAACCTTTGATTGACTACCCCCAAAAAATTTGTTTGAATCTGAAGGAATGTTACAAGTATAATAACATATGTTAATGATTTTTTGTCTTAGTGAAAGTTATTGGATATAGAACTGACATTTTGAAAAATATATTACAAAATATAGAAGAAAACATAAAAGAATAGTTCTTGTGTTAAAAGTAATATTTCGGTTTCATTTATACCACTGATATAAAAAATTCATAAACTTTTTCATAAACAAAAACAAAATTACACTCCCAAATAATAAATGTTTCGTCGACAATTAATTTAGTTTTAATAACAAATATTAATGCATCAAAATTTTACGTCGAACGCGAAGTCGCGTGGAAATACGAATAAGTATGTAAATAAAATTGGCCATTGTAATATATAAATAATTGAAATATTTTGCTATCAAATCGGTAATAACTTTAAAACGATAAACCTTTATTGCTTTCCGCATTTCAATTATAGAAAGTTAACAGCCCCTGTTCGTTATTTGTTTCAATTAAGCTGACAAAAAATAATTGTTATAAATGATATTGACTTGTTTAGCTGGTGGAAACATATGTCGCATTATTGACCCTTTAACTTTGCAATAAAAATTAATTTTACATTTCATCTAACATTATTGATATTGCATTGCACGAAAGAAAATAACAGCAGACTGTAAATGGAATGTTTTTCAACAAAATGCCCGCGTTTATTAATAAATGCTAAAAATGCGTACTTTCAAGAGACGATCGCGATTTTATAACGCGTAAAGCATTTTTCCCATCCACTCCTTTTTTAGTTTACCCTATATTCGACCGAAAATTTTGATACTAAATTAGAACGATGGTGCCTGCGCACTTTTTTTCTCTCACGCAGTAGGGTCGCGTATGAGAGGTCTGATCGGTCCATTTGAAATAACTTACGCGGCTTGAGCCTGCCTGTGTGGTTCCAAATGAGCCAAACACTCCGCGAATATCCCTATTTCATAGTTATCTGACCAAAAAACGAAAAAAAGACGAAATCGCCTATTCCGTTCTCTCATATCCTCCCGCAAACCGGCCCTTTAATTGCTTGACGATACAGGATCCACTTTTCATATTAAAAAATTCTTTAAAAAAATCTTCTCCTCAGCTAATTAACATGAAGAAATGTAAGTGCATTACTAAAATCATTTAATAGTAACAGTGTTAACAAAAAACACTCAATATCATTTTTGAAGAAATTTAATTATAACTTTTTCTAATAACATCTAAAATTGAAAATGTTTCCCATGTTGGTTTATGATTTAAAGAATTTAATACTTTTATTTATTCGCAAATAAGTCATGAAAATTGTTTAGGTAATAATTGAGCATCAGAAAATAGATGGCTTAAACTTCATAATAGCACTCTTTGTTTAAAATAAAAAATAACCGATAATCACGTTTCTGGACTGGAAATCGCTCTTAAAGACGATGTCACGCGGAGCGTTACTGACGTTCCAGTTTTTGCAAATTAATAACTAACAAAGTAGAAATAAAGGGTATTACAAGTACAGTTCGATTTTCTCACTTTTTTAAGACAATTCATAAAGTAGATGATCATAATTAAAGTTACAATACAAGAGAAAAGTTTCTCGTCGTTTTCGCTATAAAAGCCGCCAGGAAAGTTTTAACAAAATGCTATAATCGAATTTAATTCCGGACTGCGGGATTTTAATCGCCCATACTCGGAAAATGAACTCTTCTCATTTTGATTGTTTCCCTAGAAATTTGACATCCTCTTAAGTCTACTGCCACGGAGTTAGGGTGTTTCTAATTATTATAGACATAGTATGGAATATCAAAGTAAAAATAGTTTTACAATATTCTCTGAATGTGGGAGAATGTTGTACTGTTTAGAATTAAAACCTGCGATTCATAGATTTTGTTTATTAATGTACCGCGTTTGTTTTTCCACTTCAAAAACGGTAAATTGGTTAGCAAAAAATAAACAAAAAAATACATTTCTGTATGTACCACAATGTCCTCCCAGAGTGAGAAAATTTAATGATTTAGCAAATGAAATTGTAATGTTTTAACAAAGTAATTAAAAATTTTTAATGTTTTAACAAAGTAATTCACACTAGTTTTAGTAACATTCAGTCAAATTTCACCTTAACCCCTGGTGACCCACTCAGAAAAGCCACTGAAATTTTTTCCCACCGTTCCCTCAGTCGAAACACTCCTAGATTCCTACCAAGTGTCGTAATAAATTCAAAGACGAACGCAAAGCAGACAAAACGTCGCGACGTCGTTGCGCGCGCAATTGCGTGAAAGTGCGGCTACAAAAATGTGTGCGCGCTTTTTCCGCGGGTTTTCGAGCGATAAAATTTGAAATACGGGCGCGACGCGGTCGCGCTCGACGCGCGGAGGATGTCCGGGTCGTAACGTCGCTTTTCTATCTGCTCTTTTGGCTCAGTGAGAGGCATGGCCCACGGCTTGAAAAAGGATCCGCGTGACACCGGCATCGGGCGTAACTGTAACGTCCCTCCGCCGTGTCGGGCAAAGAGACCGTGACGTTCCGGTCGGGAGTAACTTCGGACATAAATATCATTTTCGCGCGTTCGTGTAAAGAATTCCGATACCGCGCGCCCTCGCCAAATTCGCAAATCGCTCATTTGCATGCGCAGACGACTGTCGCACCGAGTTCACTCGGTCGCGTTTTCGCCGATTTCTCGAAAGGGAATCCGCCGAATCAGGACAGGCCTAAAATTATTGATAATGTAACGAACTGTTTGTCTGCGGCAAACGACAATTTTATCGGGTAAAGGAAAAAGCGATTGATTCGTGACAGCGAGGAATGAAATAATAAATGGAATGACGTATAAACACGAGACGCAATCGAAGCGCGCGTTTGCATTTGATCGCGCTTTTTTGTTACCTTGTAATATGTCACCGTTAAACTATCGCGCCGATCGAATTAAATGTTTTGTTATTTGCCGTTTCAACGCGTCTTGTAATTAATGTAATTTTTGACAAAGCATACAGGGACTTCGCCGGCATAGGTACGAGTTCGATACATCGCGAAATGATTTATCGCGGAGCAGTAATAACGACGTGAATTAATTATTAGTTGACCGAAGGGATTGAATACGGCGCAGTTTTACGCACGAAATTCGGCAGAACGTGTTACGGTATTCTTTCATTCGGCCGCCCCTTACTGTAGACTTACTGCCATACATCAATGTTACACGCAATCGTTCATCTCGGAACAGGAAACTTACTGTCCCTGCAGACGATCACGTAGTTTGGAGTTTAGTGTAATTTTGCATTTTGTTGCACGGTGACCCTGGGATAAGGGTGACTTATGACTGAAGTTCTGAAAAAATTAATGCGGGATATTGAAAAAAAGGGGGGGGATATTGGAACATTTTTAGTTTGCGTTTCAATAATGTTAATAGAGGAATGTTTTCTGTAATATGCCAATACGTTTTGTAATCTTTCAAAATTAAAGTTACTTATATGGCCTACATTTGTAAAAAAGTTTCCAGGTGGATAATAGTACAAACATTATTAAAAATAGCAATTAGAAGTAAAGCTTATCACTTTAACACTTTAAGTGAGATGCCGTACGGAATTGCGTTGTTGTGAGAAAAGAGGGGGTTCAGCCAATGAATTCAAACCTTTTTACTTGTGTGTGTGAAACAGTACGCGCGCATTACGATTTTGTCTGTTTCTCAGGGTCGTATGCTGTGACTGTCGGAGTTTGTTTTGGTGTCCAAAACCCAACAATTATTGGACAACAAATGAAAAAGACACAACGAGTATAATGACTATTCGTCTCTTAACCCTTTATAATCCCCGTCTGACTTTTCCGTAAGCTTTGCCAGCCTGAAAACAAAGAGAGAGCTATATTGTTTAATACAGGTTAGAGTACAGACATAAATAGTCACACACAAAACTACACTCGAGGCGTTTCGTTAATTTAAATTCAAGTGTAGGAA
>JABFPB010003189.1:0-17738 GCA_022817645.1 Ceratoteleas bidentatus | reverse complement strand
TAAATAAATAAATAAATAAATAAATAAATAAATAAATAAATAAATAAGTAAATAAATAAATAAATAAATAAATAAATGAATAAATAAATAAATAAATAAAAATATTTAGAAAATTAAAAAAAAAACGTCCTTCGCAGTGTTTTTTGTTCGTTCCTAGACGGAGCGTGTAATGCAAAATTGATCGAGTTTGTCGTCGGTACATAACGGATTTAAAGTGGAAACCAAATTAAAATGTATCGCGGCGGAAGCGGCGCCGCAAGCTCGCCGAAATTAACCCACTTACGTTCATTTGTACAACTTCGAATTGTCGAATAAACAAATTGTTTACGGAGTTTGCTTTGCGAGGCAAAGCATATTTCGCGATCAGCGGAATATGTATCGCCGAAATAGCATCAGGTCCAATGAATCAATAATGCGCGCGAAAGCTAAAAACGTCGCATTTAATGCACTGCCTGTGTTTGCGCCGGACTTAATTTATTGTCTATTACTGCGAACGTAAATATGCTAACGAGTAATTTATGACAAATTGTCCGCGTGCTTTGCGACGGGTTATCTATCAGCATCTAGGTATCGTGCGAACTGCGTGGGTTTATTGATTTTTTATTGACTGTCTTTTGTCACGTTTTTTTTCGGATCGCTCAGTTTTAATCAATCTTTGTTATCACGACATTCTAGCTGATTTTTATTTTATTTAAATTAGAGGAATTTTGGGTTTTTTGACTGCGATAACTGATTGCTGGACATTCAGCAATCAAAAGTAAAGCAAATTGTTTAATTAAATTGTTTCAAAAAATATTTTATATTTATTTGAAGTGCTAATGTAATAAATTAGTTTACGTTAATTTGGAGTACGTACATTCCTGCAGCAAAATTATGGTAATTGTGATAATTAAAACAATTAAAGATTAATCCCGAATTTTCAATTTATATTGGTATCAATTTTATGTACATCGTTTCATTAACTGAATGTTTCGTTATAATGGAGTATGATTAAATTACGATTATTGACGTAAAATAGAGTGACTCATTTATGTGAATAAATACGCAATTGTACGCAAAAACGTAACTAGATAGCTTTGAAACCATTTGTTTTGGCCAGATATCCCTCCACTTAAAATGCTCGTCAACCTAACCTAACCTAAAATCCCGAAAAATGCCTCTCAGCTCTATTTCCCCTCGTAACATTTCGGAGGCACTGGAAACGTTCACTCCGGACAACGACAATTCGTATCGTTGAGAATCGTAGCAAAACCGAAGGGTCGGATAGCCGTTAGGTATCACAGTGTTCATTTGGGGTTAGTAAAATGATAACGACCGGTTTATCGGCGGTTTTACGCTGCATCGTCGCGACGCTGCAACATAAAGCGTTCTTTAATACCGGCCGCTCCTCTATCCCGATCGAGCGATTCTCTCATCTATTATACATCGACCCCTTATCGCTTATTTCTTAATGCACCGGCTGTTATCTTGTTTACTAGACTTCCGAATTTAACGCCTAATACGGGAGATGGGATGGACCGCGTTTTACGGCATGTAAAATCGTTTTAGGGGACATTCCGAGGTGGATCCAGCCCCGAGATAGGCCGCCTCGATTATTACGTTTCCGAATCGCGTCAGATACGAGAGATTGATGCGCAATTATGCTAATTTGACAAATCGGCCCAGCCGAGTCGCCCGAGTTTATTTACCCTGACTTCTTATCATTAATCAAGTTAAATTAAGGGCATAGTCCATTTCTTTTGCAATTTTTCTCTACCATTGACGCAAGTTACTGTTGAAAAATGTTAGGTTAATGATACAAATGCAATATTCTAGATATGAATCTTAAGCCCATTATGTCGTACTGGTGATCCTGATGGGAACACTGATTCCAATTCCAAGATCACCTCTAATTCCACGATCGCCATCCTGGCACGATCGCCATCTTGGCAGGATCGCCACTCCTGGTAGGATCGCCATTCCTGATAGGATCTTTAATTCTTATTGGGAACACTAATTCTAAGATCACCTCTAATTCGTCGATCGCCATCCTGGCAGGACCGCCATTCCTGGCAGGATCGCCATTCCTGGCAGGATCGCCATTCCTGACAGGGTCGCCCTTCCTGACAGGATCTTTAATTTTTATTGGGAACAATAATTCCAAGATCACCTCTAACTCCACGATCGCCATCCTGGCAGGATCGCCATTCCTAGCAGGATCGCCATTCCTAACAGGATCGCCATTCCTGACAGGATCTTTAATTCTTATTGGGAACACTAATTCCAAGATCACCTCTAATTCCACGATCGCCATCCTGGCAGGATCGCCATTCCTGACAGGATCGCCATTCCTGACAGGATCTTTAATTCTTATTGTCTGAATTTTCATCAATATCAAGCAGAAAATCCTCTTAAGATTAGAATACTCCTTTCATTGTAAATGGAATGTTTTATAGTATAAAAATGAATATAATAAATTAATGAAATTGCATGACTGACGTAGAAGATCGATTTTTCGAATTCATCAATTCGATCTCCAACGTTTTAAACGTCATCCAATGACAAAATGGCGCGACTCTTTGATCTTCGAAAATAACGCGAGGTACTTATTTCGGCGCGCGAAATATGGATCGCCATTTATTTGGCCGGCGCGGTTATATATAGCCGCGCGAGTTTAAGAGCACGTGGCGCCGCCGCTGAATCATTCAAAGTCACAAAAACGTATACAAGCGAATTAAACGGAATTGCGCGATTCGCGGTGGCGCGTGGTAATGCGCGCTCTTATAGTCGCGCGTTTGTCGGTCAAAGTACGCGCCCGTCGTATTTCTATTCTCTCGCGTTATCGTCCGGGATGCGCGGTTAACGACCATGAAATTGTCTCTTTACGATTGCGAGATCAAAGCACGCATGAATAGCTCAAGGCATTTCCTAGCGCAGCGCAAAAATGTTGCGGATTTGGTCCGCGCCATTGCCGACGACGCGTTCCTGCTGAATCCGCGGCCAACTGTTTAAACAATTTTCTCGATCCGAGCGCTTTGTAACAAATTTCATGGAGCAGTTGCAACAATTATAGTTGACTCGGACGAAATGTTACTTTGGTCGAGAAGATACTCAAGCTCGAGTTCGAATAAAAAAAATTGTATTATACATTTTATTTTAAATTTTATTTTAAATTTTATTATAAATTTTAAAATAAACTAAAATTAATATAATAAAACTAAGAAAAACGTATGTGGTTTTTATTTTTTATGCATTTGTTAAATGACATGAATTTTAGCATGATTGTTATTGATAATTTAAAGTGGATTACTTTTTTCTTAATTTCAAAGTTGATGCTTCAATTTTCTGACCAAAAAGTTGATAATTTGGACGAAGCTGTAGTCTGCATTGAATCGATCATAATAATGACTGTATTCACTTTCGTGTTGGTTTCCACAATTCGCATTGGTTCTTGCTCGGCGGATCGTTTGAATTAATTTGAAAGACATCATTCATGCAGTGATGACGGTAACCCATTTCGTTCCATTTTCCGTTACTCTGATGGATTGTTTCTTAACGATTACATTTGTAATTAGCATGTTACAACGCGAATGTGTTAATATAAATTACCAAAGCAATTTTCAATAAGATTAATGAATATACGTATAACTTGAATGAATTAATGCAATTAATTTTAATTATACATATTTCTGCTTGTAATGCCCATATACGACGTGTTCATTGTACGAAATGGGATTCTATTAAAACGGTTTCCGCATATAGCATGACAGAATTTTTGCTCTATCGATTCTGTGATTCTACCTACGCATTCACCTTCTCATACCATTCATATCTATTCATAGAAGTTAATTAAATGATAATCAGAACAAAATTCAATACTTTTTTTACTTTCTAAGGTTCTACGAATTTGAAAAGAAATAATTGTTATAAATAAATAGTTGTTTGATTAGTTTTCTTAGTTTGCTTAGTTTTACTATTTTTTGATAGTATAATAGAAATTCATTTATTTTACAGTAGACTCTATCAGAAAAATAGAATTTGTATTTCTGGAAATGCAAAACCGTAGATTGCAAAGCAATTCGAATAAATTATTCCTGTCGCTCTATCACTCAAGTCTCACATATCACTTAAACCGTCACAAGACAGGTGACCTTTAATAAAAAGATTTCGTCTCGGGAGATAAATGACGTTTAATGAAATGTGACATAAATCAAACGACTTTTTCGCCATTCATGGCTGCCGCCATCTGAAACATTAAACGTAGCCGGCAGTAGCAAAGTGGCTTCATGAAAGGGACATTCGTATTCTTCACGGGACTTTCGGTCAAAGATTGAAGGGATGCAGTCGGTGCGTGTGTCCACGCATGGAATGACGTCTCGCGATTTCCGACTTTTTTCCCCTTCATCTCGTCTGACTGCCCTTCATTCCGTCACAGTGCACTTTATTCCCGCATTTCCAACAAAAAGTCAACTAATCGAAACAATTCAATCTCGCCATGAATGTATCCACATTCAAATTGAAATTGAAGAAAGGCTGTGGAAATATAAGAAAACATGAAATTGAAACCAAAAACCATTTAAGAATAACTTTTGGGAAGTCAGAATATGTAAACATTTACCAAATGGTGAATATTGTCTTGTAAACAAAGGTATTGTAATCAATCCCCATCCAAAACAATAACAGATTGTCTGTTATTGTTTGGGATGGGATTTGTCTTTCCTAGAGTTTGGAAAACGCTAGGAAAGACAAACACAAACTGTTGTCATAGAAATTTTGAAAACAAACAAAGATTTTCGTATTGTTTTGATTTCAGCATGTTTGTTTTCTTTATGTTGTTTGGAAAATGTAAGGAAAGTAAACACAAACAGTTTTATGTTAGGTCAGAACATAAACAGACTTTTTGAGTATTGTTTACGTTTTGTTACCCACTATTTATTATATGTAAAGTTTTGGGTTAATCCTTTTTTTTATTCTGTCACTGAATCTAAATATAATAGAATCCGATTCAGTTGATGCAGAAAATAATCGCCCAAAGTCGTGCTAATTAACAGAGCTGAAAATAGATAATTCCGAATGATAAGGTACCGGCATTTGGGAGATTTATAATGTCGTGGGGCGGAATCATAGACGTATAACAATACGGACAAGTTCGACCGGGGGATATTTACGAAGATGGATCAAACGTGATCCCTGCCAGACAGAACTAAACCTGTGGACACTGCTATCTTTGAGGCGAACGGGCGCGCGCAGTTGGCGCAACTCCGTAAACCATCTCGGGGGAATTGCGTGGATGCAAATGGTTTTAAAACCTCGGAATCCTCGAGGATTAAAGTGTCCTTACGAGGTCTAACGTTTGTTTCAAGCTTCGACCAGTTTCAAATGGAGTATTCAAATCGCCAGTTCTAACAGAATCAAATTTAATGAGGTGCGGTTAATAATGCACAGTTTCGACGTTTTTGCGATTAAGTAGTCCAGAAACTAGTTTGTAAAACATAGAAAATTTTGTTTTAAACATGAAAATAATGTTTAATATTAATCTTCCACATTATCCATTTACATATTGCTGAAAATCAATGCATTCTTCGAAAGATTTTGCATAGAAATCTAAACGAATCGATTTTTCGGCCATTTTAACCAGCAGCTGAGGGAGTATCTTCGTAAATCTGGTTTCCCTCCATCATCAAACATCAATTCGGATTTCAGATTTCCTACGTGTTAATTCAAATTCACGCCACGCGTGCGTTATTCCAAAATCAGTAGTATAAGTTATCCTTGAAACATCGTATAAATTGTGATATCGGCTCCCACCCAAGTTGAACCATGAATCAGGCTTTTTGGTTAGTCTCGCACGCCATTTTTGCACGATGCAAATGGCGTCCGCACACTTAAGTGATACCATTCATTTTCGCTTCTTCCTCGTATCCCATTTTTTTGCTCCGCGCGCGGCAAAATACCGCGAAAATAATGCAACAAATAATGGCCAGGTAGAATATAAATTAGAGCTTTCTCCGTGAAATATTCCGAGATTTATCTGTCGACGATGCATTTTGACATTTGTTCGTGAACGAAAATGTTTGAGGATGAATGTATGAAAATGCAAAGTAGGAAGAATGAACTAAATTAATTCACCTTCGATACTACTTTGGACTGATTTTCTGGTTTCGTTGACAAATGATCGCCGACGAAGATTAATTTTTCGACAAAAATCCCAAATATTTATTCCGCTTTTTATTCGAGGGACATTAATACTGAAGATTGGGTGAATACCATGCGTTGTATTAGCATGACATTATGTTCCGAAGTTCATAGTTCGGAGTTCACTGCTGCAGACAATAAAATCAGTACAGGAAACTTATTCTGTAATCTTTCGAGAGAAATACGAAGTGGATTAGATTGTCGGATGAGAAATTAGAAGGAGTTTAATGACAACAAAAGTTTTAAGCGACGAGATGGAGTTAATTTTACTACACAAATTTAATACTATACAAACTGGACAAACTTTACTATAATATCCTCATTGTGCAAGCTAATTGAGGGACTTATAATGCGATCTTCAAGCTCGGAAGTGCTTCAACCTCGACAACTTTTGTTAAACATGATGAACTGATCAATAATATTACTAATCGCAGTAGTGGAAAATTCCACTAGAAACTCAATCCACCCAAAAATTTGCAATATCTTCAACTCTTATCTCTCCGGATTTGCCTCCACAACGACATTTTATAATGACCCTGATACCACCCTGATCTGATAAGCTAAAACCTGAAAAACGCAATCCAAAAGTCGTCTCCCAAAACTCAATCAAAGTTCGCGCTTCGATCTCACTGCAAGTGTTTTTCGCCGCGAGTTCGTGATTGGATTAAGCGAAAAGTCGGGATATCCTTTGGATGCCTCGCGGACGGTTCGCCGTGTGTAAAAAACAGATTGCGGGGCGCTCGTAATCGCTCGTCATCGTTAGGGGACATACAATGCGTGCCGCGATACGATTCCAAGATACCACCCCCATTGTCTATCAGAGTCCTCTGTCTGCTGCGGACCGCAATTCTGGTATTACGAACGCTATGGGCTGCGCTCGTGACGACCAAGTGCGGTTTAACGTCGGCGGTTTAGCACGCTCAAACTAACCCGTTGTCGACATCTTTTCGGCTCGATTCTACCGAGTCGTTTCAGGAACCCGGCGGATCAAGAGAGCTCTTACAATTAGTCAGAAATCCGCTCGATGCGACTCCCCCGCGATGAGTTTTTAATGATAAACGGCGGGTCGATCAGGGAGAAAGTTCAAGTACTTACGGCGGACGAAAATAGGGATGAGCCCTTGAGAGGCGATTTTCACTTACCTGGAAAAAGAGAGAGGATTGGGTTAGTCAATGACATTTTTTGGGTTGTAGAAAATAGTACTTAAATGTTAATGCTTTTAGTAGTATAATGTTTTATATAGCCGACTAATTTGTCGGTATCTACATTTATCTAGATTATTTATGTCCATCCTGGCAGGATCGCCATCCTGGCAGGATCGCCATTCCTGGCAGGATCGCCATTCCTGGCAGGATCGCCATTCCTGGCAGGATCGCCATCCTGGCAGGATCGCCATCCTGACAGGATCGCCATCCTGGCAGGATCGCCATCCTGGCAGGATCGCCATCCTGGCGAGATCACCATTCCTGGCAGGATCGCCGCCCTGGCAGGATCGCCGCCCTGGCAGGAGCGCCACTGTGACATGACGATTTTTAAGGCTTTCGATTCTTATTGTAAAAAGTAATATTTGGATCGATATCATATTCACTTGCAATGATATACTACTCCATACAATTGCCGAATGTTATTTTTCCACTAGAGTATACCCCCAAAAATTATCCCGCCAAAACTTCCACACCATTGTTCGCCTTCCCAATCAAAATTTGTCGGCCACTTGAAACAGTTGAACAATATTTTGGAATACAGCTAAACGAAAGTTCTCTACAATTTTGTCTTCAAACTTGGCGAATTTTAACGCGGGTACACATTTAATGAAGTTACCGCGGAGTTTCCGGGATCTTGGAAAAACTTCGCCAGTCGGTGGAAACGCGGATCCACTCCTGCACAAGGGCCTGTCTCGACTTTGACAGTTTTCCAAGTAGCTCGCGAGGTCCCAGGGATGCACTTGGGAATCATTCAACAATATCACGCGAGCAATTCCGGGACAATGCGAAGCCGCAAGTGATGCGATTAGAAAGACGAATTGGAAACGAGAAAGTGATCCGCCCGGTGAATGGATGCATAATTAGAGGGATATTCTGTCGTCAAATCCCGGGGAATGGTGGGAATATAAATTAGCGGTCCCCACCTTCCGCAGCAGGAGGCGTCGGGCCTTCAAATCGCATCATCTAAGTTTATATTGTGAGAAGGGAAGTGCGGTGTCTCACGCATAACACCTGGGGATGCAAATTAGACGTTGACTAGATACCAAACTTGATAAGGGAGAGGCGTCGCTAATAAAGAAGGACAGCGATAATGAAACATGCATTCAGGTGGAGACAAGGGTTACATTCTTGGAGGTGGAACTTTGCGAATGTTAGGTGTAGTACACATTTCAATGTGTCGGCGTAGCTGAAGTTAGAGCCGGACGTGTGGAATTTTTCTGAAGCGTTAACAAATATTTAAATTTATTTAAAAAGAAGAAATAAATCTGGATTCGGTCTGATAACCTGACTATTGCCAGAGTATACCTATACTATTTTTTTTTACCACTGCCTCTTTACCACAGATTCTTTTCCGTCTGGCAACGGTCTCGACAACGATCTGGCAAGATAATAACTGGGACTATATCCAGACTGTTTCCAGACTAAAAAGAATCTGACTGCAATAAGGAAATAGTGTCTGCATATAGTCTGGCAATAGATAGGTGGCCGGACCTAATCTAGATTTGATTTTTCCACTTGGGTGGAAAATTCCACTTGGGTGGAAAGGTCAAAGACACTCTCTGGCAATAATCTGGATATAGTCTGACAATAGTCAGACTGCATCCTGATGTTTTTTTCCCAGCAGGATAAATTTCTACATTTGCGAACGGAAGAAACATTGATTATTGAACAGGACAGTAAAACCTCTATAAGTTGAGTGAATCCCCAAAGAAGAAGAAATGTCACAAATGACGAAGCGAGGCCTATCGACTCGAAACCTCAGCACCAAGGGTTTTCTTTGACAGTGGTTATTTTCGAACAAAGTGCTCGCAAGTTTGCGCGCAAAATCGCCGGCAAGGAGGAAAGGAAGCTCCACTTGTGAGATGCGGAATAATGGTAGGCGTGCGGGGTATCTCATCTGTCCTGTTCTGACAGTTTCCGAAGCTCGTTGACGGCTCCCCTCGACGAGGCACACTCGTACAGAAAACATTATACGCCAACTGCAGACATCTACGTGCTTTCTTACGAAACTGGGCTAAGTAAGACTTCAGATAAGAGCAAGTACAATCTTTTGCAATCTCGGGATCTCTCGTGAGAAAGTTTGTTACGTTTGCGAGGCGAGGGCTGCTTTATGCGAAATGCAATTCGCCAAGATTCGGCCAGGTTGGCGCAAATCCCCCGAATGCAGGGCCAACAAACAGGTGTCGGTTTGCGCTGTTTTTGCACGCAAAATTTATAACCCGAATTTCGTTTCGTGTATTTCGAAATACATGGCTCCATTCTCTCTGAGCTTTACATTTTTTGAATACCACGTTTTGTTATACAAAAGTATGTTTTCGTTCTTGATGTTGGTAAATATGAATGATGTTTACATACTTAAGATTGTATACAATAAATGTGTAAGGTCACCCCAATAAGAAAATAAACATCGATATAGACATAGTCAAAAATGTTACATCCAAAGACAATAAAGACTGAAATCTTTAAGTGAGAAGCAATCATGGTTGATTCCGTAGAATCAAGGTTGATATTGATTTGAAAAATATTTGTGATTGAACGAAACTTGTGTTGGTACAATACCGTCATCGCTAAGATAATCAATATTAATGACGTGGATATGAAATCACAGAAAATAGGTTATTCGTACGATCATATATGGAATCAATAAATTACCATTGTCTGCGATATTACATTATAAAGTAATTAAATTCTATCCTCAGGGAAAGCAAACAATTTCCCCACTGATGCTATCAAAACAAATGAGTACCTAACTAACAAGATATATCGAATCAGCAATGACTTGTTTGTATATAACAAATATTAATAACAAATAATTTGTATATAACAAATATTAATAACAAATAATGACCTTGGAGAAAAGTTAATCCTTTGAACCACAGACTGTAGTGACGACATATCTTTTTCGTAACCTTTTTATAACATCTGGTAAGCGTTTCTACATTTATGTTATGGCTCTAAATTTGAGTCAGACACAATTTTAATGACCCAACTACTGAAAAACTGTCTTCAGTGTTCATATAAAAAGAACGCTTTAGCTCTGTTTTAGGTACTAATGTCCAATATGGCGGACATTTCTCGAAATGTTTGACGTACTGAATTATTTACGCGAATGATCGTCGCCCTGTTTCTGTTTATGTCAGAAAAGCTGAATCTCATCTGGCGATAAGCTGACGTGCCGCTGTCACGTGCCCGGCTAAGTCAGCCGTTGAAACCCACTTAATCCCGGTTAAAATGAGCGGCGGCGAAATTGGCTCGGCTCTATATCCGCGTTTTAATTTTCGAAAAAGTGTCGGCGGATCGCGACACAAAAAGTGCCGTCGAAGTTAAAGAACGGGGAAAAAGTGCGCACGTCCGCCTTGGCAAACAAATTATATTCATATTTGGGGGATTACGGCGGACGATCCCCCGGATCAAAACCTTAAAGGGCCGCTAATTATTTTCAGCCACCGTCCGCAGATTGAATTTTGTTCGTGGAAATTCGTTTCGGCGCGGAAACTCGGCAGCAACGGGGGCTTAAGAGTTTCCCCGACTATTAATTTTGCATTTCACTCCAACTTTCGGTCCCAAAACTTTAGTCTTTTAATCGCGTGTTTACCGTCGTTATTCCCCTTTACATTTCCGAGGAGTGTTAGCATGAAATTTGCCATTTTTTCGGTCATCATATGTAGGGGTATGGCACTATCGATGATGCAGAAATAAGTTAAGGAAAAAGTTTGCGAACCCAAAGAATCTAATTTTGGTGACATTTTATGGTTAAGAATTTTCTTTTGTAAAATATTCATCAGTATATGTCTAATAGTTAGAAATCACTAAAATTTGTAATAATTATGTGTACCACTTTAATGTAAAATTAAATTTATAAACATACTATTTGTATGAGTTTTTAACAGTTTGAATTATAACTTTTTAACTAAGGTATCTCCATTTTACTTTTATACTTCTAATTCCAGAGCTTATACAAATTCAACCAGAAATTTTTTGAATTTGACGATGACAAATTCGCAAAATAAACGCGATCATTTAAACTCAGTCATTTGACAAATCGTCAAAAATGCAAAATTTGCTAGTGAGACGTACGAAAATCGTCGTTAGCGTTTCTTATGCGAACGCACTCGGGGATCAGAGGGAATGGCACGGGCCACGGGGCAAAAAGAAGCGGCGCTTTTTTCATCCGGCGCGCTGACATCGTGCAGCATGTGAATAAACGACTTTTCATCGCAATATATCATGCAAGTCAACGGTCGCCGCGTCACTGCAAATAGAGTTGCGGCGACGAACTTTCCACTTTTTGCGCGTGGAAACAATTTCGACGCGGGGTAATTAATTTTTTTGCTGATCGCAAGATGCCACGCGTTTTGTCTATCGAAACCATCATCAGTCAAGCAATTACTTTATAACATTAGTTTGCATACTAATGTTATAATATAATTATAACATTAGTATTATAATAATGTTGAAAATTATAAAAAAAATCGTATCTCCATAATTCCTGAGTTAAAAAAATATGTCAAATCCAAATTTTTTGATCCAAAATTGGGCGATTGCCTGTACTGGTTTAATAAATAAATAAATAAATAAATAAAAAACAAACAAATAAACAAACAAACAAACAAATAAACAAACAAACAAACAAACAAACAAATAAATAAATAAATAAATAAATAAACAAACAAACAAACAAATAAATAAATAAATAAAAACGATCTCATTTTTGGTTGATAAATTTTTTATCAATTTTTGATAAATTTTTTACTCTGCTTCTCGTCTTCGCGACGTTTTCATGTTTTCAAACTGGCAAAAAACGCAACAAAAAATATCCGCCCGAAACATATTTCCCGTGCGTCGCGACAATTGAATTCCGATACTTTCTATTTCGATACTTTCCCTCGCGAAAAGCCCATAAAAATATCCCGCGCGCAAATTCGACGACTAAATAAAACTCGCGCGCCTTTATTTATTCAACTCCTTCGGTCTCCTAACGGCGATACATTTTCTTTAACGTAACATAATTTAAAGTTTTCCCGTTTGTTTATTTTCATACTCGCGCGGAATGCGAATGTCTTTTTGCGCCTTTTCCCATCGCCGGCGGCTGCCGCCTTAAGACAATACCGGCGCGGGAATGCGATCGATCGATCGCCCGGCGCGTCCGACTATTCCCACCCCCCACCCCTCTTTTCTACTCCCCTCTCGGGATTTCGGCTGCGGGACGCAGTCAATAAGACCGCGAAACAATTGTTCGTGTTTTTGCGAACTTGTCCCGCAGATTTCGCCCGCTTTGCATACTGTTACGAGTCCGCCGGCGCGGAGCCCGCTTATTCCGCGCGTGACGCAATTTGCCGCGGAATGCCGGTAATACGCGGGGATCCGTCGAAATAGACACGTCCGACCGGAATATAAATGCGGTTATTAGAACGAATATGTCGCAGAAACGGTCACCGAAAGTTTTTGTCGGTAAGTCATATGGGGGGGGGGGTTCGATATTCGGAGGGATTGGGGACTATCGAAGGGCGAGGCTCTTTTTCGAGGGGTTACAATTGGGCTTTGAGCCGCTATTGTCAAAAGTGGATGTTTGGAGAAGAAATACAATTGTGGGAAAGAAATCTGATACTGACAAAAAATCTGAGCATACGAAAAGGCGGAGTTTGGGGTATTTATTGAACCAGAAGTTTTTTTGGAATTTTTTTCGAATTTTTTCGATGTTGGAATTTGGTTGAATTTATGGTCCAAAATTGTTGGTCTTAAATTTAACGGTGTGGGAAGAAGTGGAAAATAGAAATTAATCGATTTGGAGACCAAACATTTTGTTCAACATTTGGATATCCAAAATTAGAAAACAAAGTTTTTTTTATGTTGAGGGTTTCATTCCTCAAAATCAATGTGAAATTGGTCCATTTGAAGACCAAAAATTGAAACCCCCGAGAAACTGCAAAATAAGTTCTATGCGTTATTAGGGAATAATTTTATCATCATTTCATATCGTAATAATTTTTTGCCCTTCCATTTGGATTGTCTTCAATCAGTCGACACTAAATTTAGTGAAATTTCATTGATTTCCAATATTTTACACCGAAGTTCATTACATTTTTCAAAAACCAACGAAAACCTATTTTTCATTTCGACGAATTTCATCATTCAATATAACCTTTATGCAAAATTAATACACTACTAAAAAATGTAGACTTTCAGTTATAAATTATTTTAATTCTTAAACTTTTTCTCATGTTCATTTACACCCCGATGTGAAACTTAATCAATTAGCAGTTTAAAGCGGTCATAAATTAGCAATTAATAAATGACACATTTATTTCTACATTAGCATTTTTTCAGGTTCTCTTAGTTAAAATTGTGAATAATCTAACTGTGACAACTTACTATCCAGATTCTTTTTCCAAAATACATCTTTTCAAAACTTTTAATTTGACACGTCTTTCTAACAAGATATTCAATCCCATTATCTGATATTTCTTAAAGGCATACATATTCGAACATGTACGTATGGGTTAATTATACGTCTGAACATGCATTTTGATACGGGGCAATAGTTCTACGCGACCACATGCAATGCATGCGGCAAAGCGTGCTCGAATACGACATTAACTGGTTTTGACATGGTACCACTGATGTAATATCTTTAATGAGAATATAGATAAGCATTTCTTTTAACAGTCGTGTATCATTGTTGTA
Source organism: Ceratoteleas bidentatus (assembly GCA_022817645.1). Classification (NCBI taxonomy): domain Eukaryota; kingdom Metazoa; phylum Arthropoda; class Insecta; order Hymenoptera; family Scelionidae; genus Ceratoteleas; species Ceratoteleas bidentatus. The sequence continues at coordinate 3,675 of JABFPB010003189.1, read as the reverse complement.
TATTTGTTCTATGACTCCAGTAAGTTTATCTGACAAACAACGACGCTTTATTCACTGTCGCTGTATTCTTTTCGCCATTCGCATCTGAGAAAAATGGTTCTTCAAATGAGAAGGTATATCTTCAACTCATCATATTTGAGGTCAGTATGTCGAAATCTATTCAAATTATAATAACTGTAATTACCAAATTTTATTAATAACTTTATAATTTTATAAAGTTATTAATAACTTTAAATATTGTGTAAAAATATTATATAATATACGTAATACTTTTTAACTGTTTAAATATAACCGTAACAAACTCGTAACAAATTCAGCTTGAAAATGTGAAACTAAAAATGATTAATTTCAATTAGTTATTTTTTCTAGACTGCTTCATTAAATTGTTTATTTCATATTGACTATAAATAGTCAAATCGTGAAACGTTATATGTCACGTCGAAACATTTTTTAAATTTATTTGTTTTGATTTAAACAACTTAATTAATAGAACGAAAATTGTAATACCAATTTAAAATACATTTATTTCATTATTAGTACCGTTGTCGAGACATGAGCTTTCTCTATAAATATTAAAACGAAATTTCCATTGATTTCAGATATCTATTGATTGTATATAATACTCTTCAAATTATATTTAAATTCACAATTGAGCAGATAAAATAATTAATAAATACGAATTCGTGAAATTCGTGAAATTAAAATGTCTTTCAAAATAAGTGAATTTTAAAGGTTTCTGATTGCTTATTTTTCAGATATTTCTACCATCTTAAAATAAAAAGAATTTCCTTAATACATAATTAATTGATGAGTATTTTGATGTATTAACGAGCAATTAAATTGTGTTCCGAAAATAGGTGTTATTTAAATCGTTCAATTCGATCATTCATCAACACATCGCTGCGATGTTTATCAGACTTTTTTTGCTTACACTTACGTGGAAGGTAAATACAATTGTACAATTTATACTACAATCAGTATTACACAATTTATCATTTCGCTAAATCAAATAACAAATCGTTTGTTCTCGCAAATTCCTAATTTGTTTCTCCTATGTCTTAATAGATTGCGTACCTGCGAATCGCAACAACAATCCAACCCGACAAATCTCTCGAAATCTTCTTTAAGGAAAAGGAAATTCAAGCATCTCCAGAAATCTTCGAGAATGTAATAAAGTTTTCGAAAAGTTTGCTCGTTAAACGAGATACTGCAAGTATTCAACGTTAGGGAAATTACGGTTAGATTCATAACGAAAAGCTCATTGCTCATCAATATTTTAGGAGAAATTTCTTAATTCGACCGAGAATCCTGTGACAGATATCGTAATTGTGGAAAATGAGGCAATCTCGAAGATAGTGGAATTTAATACACATATAGATAAGCATGGTACAAATTTCGCAAACAATCTTGCTGAAATTCGTAAAAAATATAAACGATTGTCCAAAAAAGCACGCAAAACCTACTCAGCATTCATTTCTAATGTGTTTCGTTACGTAAGTATAAAAAATGTACAATTTTACATCATTTTTCGAAATTTTATTATCCGATTCGAAATTTTTAGAATCTTTTTGGTTATGTTAGGTTAGGTTAGGTTAGGTTAGGTTAGGTTAAGTTAACTTAAGTTAGGTTATTGTAGGTTAGGTTAGGTTATTGTAGACATTTTTTTATTTCAGGTGAGAAACGTAATTCGCAAGATTTTCCGCATAGATATAACTCAAGAGACTTGTGGAATTATTCTCGATGATGCAAGTGTGTTGAATGTAGTACATGTTGGCCATAAATGCATGGATCTCGTAGTGGATAGAAGTATTGAAAGTTTACATGATTTAGTCACAAATACAACCAAAACGGCTGCACACTTTGCCAATATCACATCAAATGTATATCGATGTCAAAATGAAGTCGGCGATGACGATAATTCCATATTGGAATGTGTAGCCAGAGTGAGTAGAACTAATAACTCCATATTTCCAAACTTATGAGTACCCTGACAGAACATCAATTTGATATATATCTAATATAGTATTGTAATTTTACTAATACTTTTTGACAGTGAAATATGTACACTTCTTCCCTTTTTCAGGAAAAAGATATGGCGATTGATATGTCCACGCAGATATTTAACATGGTGTACAATGCCAACAGAATTATTCAAATCGCCTCCGTAAATGGGCAGGTGATTAAATGTTTTGCAGTAGAAAGTCTCAAAACTTGGCTGAAATCGATCAGAAACGTCGTGGCGTGTTTTGCTGACAAATTTCCAAAACTTTTGAAGTTCGCTACACACGTAAAAACGATCACCAAATTTCTCGATGAGACCATCTTACGAAACCTGAACAGACTCTTAACTGAAGATTTGTTTTTCGAGGTATCGCTTACCAGTATTCCAGTTATACTAAAATTAATTCAAAGAGGCTTCAGCGTTTTCAAAAACCTCCAGGTCAACTCAACTACAGTTGACATTCCCCAGAATAAAACGGAAGAAAGGTCGAAAGAATTGTTTATAACAATTTATTAATTTCTTCAGTGACTCAATATCTTCATAACGACTTTTTCTGAATCACTGATGAATTGTTTATAACAAATTATTAATTTCTTCAGTGAACTCAATATCTTCATAACGACTTTTTCTCAATCACCGATGATTTTACCTATTCGATTACTGTACTCCTAGATGTAAATCCTATTAATTTATAAATTTTTCAACAAAAACTGAATCTGTACCTCTGACTTTAAAAAAGCCATTCGAACCCCCATCGTTTCCATCGTTTACTGAAACGTTCCAAGCAAACGATTCGTGAAGGGAGAAAAAATACTTGGATTAGTAACTGGGAGGAGCAAAAAGTCTCTCCTTACTTAATGGAAACACAACAGCGAGAAGGTTGTTTCATTTTGGACAATTGAATGACTAAAGCCAGCAATAACAAAACCCAAACGCTTTTAATTTCCCGGCCGAAGTCGTCGTTTCTTAATTTCGCCCGAGACGGCATTTAGCCGCCGAAGCGAGAAGGGTTGCGCCGTTAAGGATGAAGGGAATTAGAGGCCGGATTCCCTCGCGCGCTCCTCGGTTCCAAACGTGTCTCGGGATCGGCATCTCGGATGCCAAAAATATTCGAAATATTCGCAGCCATTATGGCGGCAGCCAGCCGTTGCCCGACAGACAATCACTGCTCCATTCCGTTACGAAATTTCGCGACCCGAAACGAAATTCGGCCTATTCGACGAGCGTTAATCCGCCCTTCCGTAATGTCGCGCGCTCCTTTATGTGTGCTTGGTCTCTTGCCAGTTGGACGGATTAAACGACGACTCTAGTCTGCGCGACTTGATTGGTTTCTTCCGATCTTTTAACCCGATATCGGCCATAATAAACTGCCACGATTGATTGTGATAGTTCATAGTAATCCGCTTGTCTGCGTTTTGTCGACACTTTGTTCGCTTCTTATGGACACAGGCGATCGAGATTTCGGGGCATTTTTCAGGACTTTCGAGAGAAATGGGGGTTTGATAAGGTATTGATTTGGGGAAGACGTTTAGGAGAGTAGGGGACTAACGAAGGTTCCCAGCAAAAAAATTGGAATAAAAATGAATAGAAAAGAACTGGATTTGTAGCCAAATTCGGCATTCATTAGAATTAAATGGAATTCATTTTTCGTTTTTGAATGTTAGAAATAGTTT
>JABFPB010003188.1:0-17728 GCA_022817645.1 Ceratoteleas bidentatus | reverse complement strand
CTTTTGAGAAGAATAGAAATATAAAGAAACTATATTATTTACACTAGAGTATTTGAAACGTGGCCCAGTGCTCTAAAGGGTTACGACTAAAAGGGTTGATCTAAAGCTAAAGGGTTGTTATTAGTAGTTACTAGGAATTTAAAAGGAAAAATACTACAAAATATACTACCTAGATAGCCATAATTCTAGACTTGTAACAATAGTGTGTTTAAAAAGTTTGATGATGTAGTTTTTAGGACAAAAAGTTTGCACAAAACCTTAATCCAATTATGTTTCTATCTGAACATGAAAAAAAAATGTTTCAAAAAATGTTTTAGGTGCGAATAAATTGACATCACTTTAACTAAAAAAATAATTTGAGTAACCTTAATTTAATTTCAAATAACCTTTATTTATAAGATAAACTGAACTTATTTATTCCTGTTTGTGTACAGAATATTCCTCAAGACTAGAAAGCCCTAAAAATAGATTTCGATGAACTGCTTGTTGCGAAAAATATCTGTACACGTTATAGTTAATACCTTTGTTCAAAATTCAAACCAGCAATCAGTAAACATTTGTAAGTCAGTCTAATTCAACGTTTGCAGCCTTAACCTTTGAAACGCAGTATTAAAAAATCATGATGCAGCTAAACCACTTTTTGACGAAGAAACTGCAAAACATGGAAAGACCATTACCAAACGGAATGTCTACGGTCATATATCCCTCTAAAATGAATTTGTTGACAGTGAAACTGTTCTCTTCTGTCATCAGAGTCAGAGTTGATTCCCAAGCGCATCGGCCAGATAAGGGGCCTAAACAAATTCGACAATGTCTTCTTCGGGGTGCACCTGAAGCAGGCCGAATCGATGGACCCCATGACCCGGATGCTCGCCGAATGTTGCTACGAATCCGTGGCGGATGCCGGCATCAATCCCTGGGATCTGAGGGGCTCCAACACCGCGGTTTTCACGGGTTCGACGAGTTCAGAGTCGGAGAAAGTGATATTTTACGAAAAAGTGGAGGTGCGTGTTTCAATTTGAATAGGAACAAAGGCTTGGATCGCGCGACGCATTATTTCGCCACGAATACGAAACGCGACAAATTCCTGCGCGGTGTACGAATGTTTAATTGAGTTATTTTGAATAATGAATATTAAAATATGAAAAAGCGACTTCCTGAAATCGGCGCTTCCAGTATCACGAAATTGACTTAGAGATAAGGCGCGGATTTTTGCCATTATACGCGTCGTCCTCTCGGGCGTAGAAGTCGCAAAAAAGAAACGAAAAAGTCCGAGAAAAAAGAGAAATCTGGAAGAAAGGCGGGGAAAAAAGACGAGTGGCACGCCGATGACTGCCATTTTGCATTCCTATATTTCAAACGACTTGGCGCATTCGGGATTCTGTTGGCGCTGATTATGACTTAGAGAGTCGCGGTCAAAAATTGCGCTCCTCGACACGATTCGACAGCGGAATGTCCGCGTCATAAAGTTTGCGCTGTTCGGTCCGCAGAAACAACCTGGCGCCGATTATTAAACGCGTTATTACTCATTTCAGCTAAACGGCTATAACCTGACCGGCACCAGTCGGGCCATGCTGGCCAACCGCATCTCTTTTTCCCTTGGCCTTACTGGCCCGAGCACCAACATGGACGCCGCCTGCACCGCCAGCGGGGCCGCACTCGTTGAGGCTTATCGTCTCATTAAATCGGGCGCATGTGACGCTGCCATTGTCGGCGGAGCCAATATCGCATTACATCCACATATCTCTTATCATCTCTCCAAGTTAGGTCAGTTGCCAAACAATAACATCATTATTATAGTCTATACACCGAGAAAAATGTTTCATGAAATATTACTGAAATCCCGGCATAATCTCAGAAAAATATTATATGAAAAATTACTATATTTCCAATAAATATTACCATGTCATACAGTAGTCGCGATGTATCGTATCCCATTTGGACAAAATTACTATACGATTAAAGAAGATATTACTGCATGTTACAGGAAACTGTATTACAATATCTAGTAAAATTTACTATATCATCTGGGAAAATTTTTTTGATGTTAAACTAGTTTCGTTCAGATAGGAAATATATGTCGCGATTCCTAAATAATATAGTAAAATTTACTCAAACATTTCTCTCGGTGTACATTACTGAATTCTATAATAAACAAGGGATAAAGTAACACATTTTTTTCGATTGAATTGCCGAATCCAAAAATAAAACGGACTAATTTTGTTTAAACAATAAAAAATAACACATATGTTGAATTTGATTTAGGCCTTCTAGCCCCCGATGGTATCACCAAATCTTTCGACGCTAAAGCAAATGGTTTCACTCGCAGCGAAACCATCGTTGCAATATTTCTTCAAAGGGGGAGCACTGCTAAACGCGTATACGTTGAAATGGTGCACGGAATGGCTGAGCACGTCGACAGTCTCTTGATCAACAATTGCATGTATCCCTTCGCAGAACATCAGGCGCGAGTGATGCAAGACACTCTAGATGCGGCCGGACTCGCGCCGACGGACGTCTCATACGTCGAAGCCGACGGTGCGGGCATCAAATTCGCCGATGCCCAAGAAGCCGAAGCCATCGATATGGTTTACAATAAAGGTCGTGACACACCACTGTTAATTGGATCAATCAAGTCAAATGTTGGACATGCATCGGCTGCTAATACCCTTAATGCCATTCTAAAGGTATACACTTAAACATTGAGCTAAATATTTGTTTTCTATTATGAGTTTCAGGTCCCGATGCTATAGAATAGTAAACGTAAATAAAGTCTGCAGTAGTTATTTAATTAGTGTGAAAATTAGTGTGAAAACAACTATTAGAATCAAATAGAATTCGTCTATTTCGTCCAATACAGTTTTTTGTTCAAAATCTGTAAATTTTAATTAAAACTTAGATGGAACAAAAACTTATAGAATATTAAAATTCCATATTTGAATATTTATATTAAACAAATAATCTCAATAGATAAACTAGCATGTGATGTACGATTGTAGTTCGTAGTTGGATCATCTCATTTAATACTGAGCACAACGATCCGAAATTTCTATAATCATTAGCATAAAACATGACGCACCAATACTTGAGCGTAACGAAATTTTGTCCGTAAAACGGGAATCGTTTACTTGACGTTTACCGTGGAGTTGCGCATTAAATCGACAACGAGCGTCAAGGCCGTAGAATCAGTCTCCACGGTGAAACCAATTCAATCGACTTTTGAACGAGACGACAATAATTTATGCCGCGTCCGCGTCCAGCCATATGTCTGTATCGAACTTACTTTTGAAATATGCGTATTTCGGCGTGGATTTTATGCTAATGAACGGAAAAAGCATTTTTTTCCGTTCAAGCAACTCCGGTGGAACGCGTGGGCTACGTTTGAAAGAATACATCACATAAAAACGTTTGGGCTAATGCGAATCAAAACACAAAACAGGCACACGATTGACTAATGGTTGTGTTTTAAAAGCGATTTTTCAACGGGAAAAATGTGTCGACGCGTTCTTCAGACTTGAGATCGATGCGTTCTCTTCCACATCAATTTGCCTTTTATTTTCAGAGAATTTCAGATATTTTATCCCTGAAATTCTATTAAAAAGTAGGAAAAGAATCAAAATAGTCTGATAAACTCTGACAGTCAGTTCAAAAGAGGTGATCGCTGAATATATGTGAAACCCTATCGAAATTGGAACTGTTTCAGACTTTCAGATCGATTTTCAGCGATTTTTTAAGATTTATTTCTACACGAAGTGTAGCTTCATCCCTAATACCAGATATACCCCGATGGAGGATGTATATTATACATATATTAGATGAACATTCATACATAAAATAGATATAATATACGTATATTATACATATATTAGATGATGTCGAATTGATGTTCTATCAGGGAACAGATCAATCAAAAATAATTTACCAGAAATGTTGTAGGCCAACTGGTTTTACTAAAAATGTGCGTTTATTTACATGAACAGGTGATATTTGCAATGGAGTATGAAACAATTCCTGCAAATCTGCATTTCGAAAAACCGCCTGAAGATGTGGATGCCCTAGCTAAGGGTAGATTACAAGTGGTATCGAAGAACACCCCATGGAAGGGTCAGTACGCAGCCGTCAATGCAACTTCGTATGCTGGACACGTCGTTCATGTGATTTTAAAGACCTATGGAAAGCTTAAGAAAAACGGAGGACAACCAACAGATAATTTGGACAGACTCATAACGTTTTCTGGTAGAACTCCGGAATCACTGGCCCCAATATTCACAGAAGTTAGTTGTTATATATCATTTTAATCAGACCTGACGAAAAAAAAACTAAAAATGAAATTTTGTTATGATTTTATCGTCGATTTTTAGTTGCAAAGAAAACGGTGCGATGTGGAATTCGTGCAACTCTTGCACGGTGTGTTTGAAAAAGCAAATTCCCATCACTTATTCCGCGGTTATACGGTACAACTTGCCCGTGGCATTACACCAGTGCAAATAAATATAGAGGAAGTTCCCGCGACGAAAAAGGAAATTTGGTATGTGTTTTCTGGAATGGGATCCCAATGGGTTGGAATGGGTAAGTAGTATAGCAAACATCTCAAATATTTTCTTGGAAGAAAGATAAAATCAAGAAACGATACATTTCTTAAACAATTTTCTCAAAAATAAAAGTATTATTAAAATAATACAAAACACACTATATACATAAAATATTTCTTGCGTTCAAATCAAATATCGAGAATTTTTTTGTTGGGCAAAAGCAGACACAATTTTTATAAATTCATGTTATATTTGTACATGTACTTTTTATCATTGTACAGGAAGAGATTTGATGAAACTACCGGTATTCGCTGCGGCGATACATAAATGTGATGCTGCCCTACGGCCCCATGGTATAGACATTATTAAAATTATCACAGAGAACGACCCGACAATGTTCGACAATATTATCCATTCTTTCGTCGGAATAGCTGCAATCCAGGTTTGTATATCGTCTTTAAAATTTTGCAAATATTGTTGATGAATAACTTTGACTCGATGCAAATAATTTGTTGCAGGTTGGACTCGTGGACATTTTGAAACAAGTCGGTCTGGAGCCAGACATGATAATCGGCCATTCCGTCGGGGAACTCGGCTGTGCTTATGCCGACGGCTGTTTCACCGCGGAAGAAATGGTTTTGTCGGCTCTATCGAGAGGGTTAGCTTCGACTGAGTCGGAATTGGTGCGTGGCTCCATGGCAGCCGTTGGCCTTGGTTATCATGAAATAGCGCCTCTTTGTCCTCCTGAAATAGATGTGGCTTGTCATAATGGACCTGACAGCTCCACCATTAGTGGTCCTGCGGAAGCGATGGCCAAATTTGTCGCTGATTTGCAGGTACTAAACGTTGTCTTATGATCAATGGGATTTTTTAAATTACTATTATGAAAGTACAATTATAAAATGCATCGATTAACTGGGAACTACCTAATGGGTTCAACTGTCATATAGTAATTTGTAGAATCAAAATACTTCAACAACTAAAATAAAAAAATATGTTAGTAGTAGTTCTCAAAAAATTTTGAAAAATCTCAAAAATGTTCGGCAAACGCCGGATCGGTCAAATAAATATCAGACTATAACTGATTTGGACTAGTAAAAATTTTACAAATAAAAAGTGACACATAAAACGGGACTTAAACTTTTAAAATTTGTTTAAAAATTGGATATTTAAAATTGAAAATAATAATTTAACACAAGTATTTTGGAAATAATATTTTAGTTAAATTATAATTATTACTAAAAATGAATTCTACACACTTCCCCTATTTCAATTCATTCAAAGTATCAAAATTTGTCACATACTTACCTTGAACTTTCACAACCGAAATCACAACCCTTATCCAAAACGCTCCCATTTTCCATGCTCTCATACTTTCTCATCGTCCGCAATTTAATCTGACCGGCGGCTTTACTAATAAGAAGTAATAAAAATTCGCAGTCCAAGGGCATCTTTGCTAAAGAAGTAGCCTGCAGCAACATCGCCTATCACAGTCGCTATATATCGCCGGCCGGGCCCAAATTAATGGAATATCTGCAGAAAGTGATAACCAAGCCTCATGTGCGCAGCAGTCGCTGGCTGAGCTCGTCGGTGCCCCACGACGAATGGAACCAGCCCAGAGCGCGGATGTCCTCGGCCGAATACCATACCAATAACCTGCTCAGCCCTGTGCTTTTCGCCGAAACCTGTCGATTCATCCCCAAGAACGTAGTCGCCATCGAGATTGCGCCTCACGGCTTATTGCAGGCAATTTTGCGCCGCTCGCTGCACCCTGAAGTCGTCAACGTACCTCTGACTAAGCGAGGTCACGCTGACAACGTCCACTTTTTGCTGCACGCGTTAGGAAAACTGCATAACGCAGGTTTACAAATTTATCCGTCAAGACTGTATGACCCAGTGGAGTTACCAGTGAGCAGGGGAACTACATCCATCTCGCCGTTGATTAAGTGGAACCACCAACAGAATAGGTTACCACCAATACATTTTTTAAAACTGTTTTAACTATTTCTTAATACCTGGAAGAGTTATGTTAGCATGGAATATGATAAATTGTGAAAAAAACTCGTTTCCAGTTAAATTATATTCAGTTAAACACAATTTTAATTATGTTTAATTAAAACATTAATTAAAACTGTGTACACATTTATACACAATTAATACAACTAATAGAGATTAGTAATACAACTAATCTCTATACTGAGCATTACTATGTAATTTATGATTTTAGGTATGTTAACTACTACGAGGTCAAGGCTCGGCAAGCTGAAGGCGAAATGATATTCCAGATACTCTTAACAAAACCAGAGTACAAGTACCTAAGAAGTCACAGAATCCACGGAGAAATCGTGCTGCCATGCGCGTTATACTTGACTTTAGCTTGGGAGATTTTCAGAAATTTAAATGAAGATGAGAAGATTATTAGCTTCCAGGATATCAGGGTACATGAACCGGCGTTTATTATCCCGGATAACGACGAGGTTACTCTGCTCGCTGTGATGGTTCAGAAAGGTCTAATATGTTTCTTATTCTATACCCTGAGAAATGTGCAGTACAGGGAAAAAATTGAACTGTTAACTTAGAGAATGGGACTCTAAGTCAATATTGTCGATACAATTGGTTATTTTACAACTACAGTTTCTCTGTGTACAATATTTTATTTGCAAAAAATATTGTGGAATTACTAATTAAATTGTATTATTTTCAGGTACGGGGAGGTTTGAAATCACGTGTAATGGAGTCTTTTTGGCAACGGGATACATCAATACATCGACTCCAGAATTGTTGAAAGTAGAAAAACCAAAGGACGACTTAAAAGATCCTTTGACTGAAGACGATTTTTATACTGAGATGTTGGCAAGAGGTTTCGAGTATGGATCAGAATTTAGGACTGTAAAAAAAGTATCAATGGATGGTAACGAAGGAGTAGTTCACTGGAATGACAATTGGACTACTTTCTTGGACAGCTTCTTCCAACTGTACACTTTTGGTCAAGATTCTAGAAACACTGCAGCACCATTGACTATAAGAAAAATAAACATTGATTTAGATAAACACAGTCAAAGAGCTGCTGATTCAAAAGGTAAGATATGTTGTAATCTTAAAATGATCTAAATTAAATCTTAAAATCACCTATTTAAATACTAGTCTAAGCAAATCTTTGAAGATTCTAATACATAAAAAATATTCGATTGTCATAAACATTCATTCTAGAGTATGATGTTAATTCTGATTTCATGTTCTCAAAAAATGAATCTTCTGACATTACACCCATTTTTAAGAATAATCATGAATAATTGAGAACACAATTGTAAACTTACATTTATCTTTAGCCTTCCCGGTACTGCTCGATAAAAAACTGCAAGTGATCCATACCACCGGCATCCAGATCGAAGGTCTAACCTTCACCTCGGTCACTGTCCAGTCGACTAATGAAACCCTGACTCTTCAAACTCCAGAGCCAGCGTCCCTTAAGAAGTCTCCCCTATCGGCTATGTCTGCCTATCAACGAATTCCAGGTGACGCCAGCAGTATATCATGGATCACCACCGCACCCCCTGCGAATAATAAAAACTTCGCCAAAGTCGAATTCGCATCACTGAACCGCAACGACCTTTACCTCGCTCAAAATATATCCTGCCTAAACATAGCAGAACATTGCGATCGCAAACACACCAAAACCTTCGGTCTCGATTATTCCGGAAGAGATCCCCTTAATAAACCTGTCATGGGCATATGTTCCCAAGGCACCACCGCAAGCTTCGTGCCGATGGATCCAGACTTTACCTGGCCTGTTCCCAGCACCTGGACTGCCGAAGAGGCCGCCACTGTGCCGCTATCGTACGCGGTTGCCTTTTCGGTTCTGAGTCTGAAAGCCGACCTGAAAAAGTCCGACAAGATTTTGATACAAGATGGCGCTAGTGACGTTGGCCAAGCGATGATCAACATCGCACTGGAGAAGGGTTGCACGATTTACACCACGTACAACAATGAACAGGAGAAAAAGTTTCTGCAGTTCCGGTACCCGAAGGTCCCTGAACACCGGATGTTCTACTTCGGTAGAAGTTTTAGCGAGAAACTATTGCGAGACAACAACGGCCAAGGTGTGGATGTGCTGACGATTGGGAGTGACAGTTTGCGTAAGGTTGAGATGTCACTGCAGTGTATCCGAGTAAAGGCACGGGTGCTGATAATTGGGGAGTTGGACGCGGGGATCCACGAGACGGTTGGCATGGAGATTTTCCTGCAGGAAATCAGCCTGTTTTCCGTGATTCCGAAGAAAATCGCAACCGCAGATGCGGCTGTCAAACGAGTTTTGGCAGGTCTGATAAAGGGTGGCATCGAGTCGGGCGCCGTCAAACCGTTATCGCGGCACGTCTACGCCAGCGATTCCCTGGCTGAGGCCTTCCTTGACGGTATCGCAAATAAGAACCACGGCAAGGTAATGTCGATCATTAAAACGACCATAAATTATACCATCACTCATAAGTGGTTGAGTTGTTCATTCATCATGTTACTGCAGATCGTAATGAAGTGAAGAAGATGATGAAAGTTAAGATGAATTAGTGAAAATGTGGTGAAATGCCCTGGAACGTTGCTTCTTACGGAATTTCTGTTAAAATCAATGTAATTCGACATTAAAAATTCTTCTGCATTTCAAAAATTAAAAATCTGAGACGAACAAGTAAATTCCCAATAAATTCATATTTAATCTTGTGTTTACGACAATGTAACTTCATTGCTTTCTGCGTATCTGTTTTCAGTATTAAATATGTAATTATCCTTGAAGTAAGTGAACTCCAAGGTTTTCTTAGTGCAATTGAGGGATTAAATCAAAATTCAGGAAGAAAAACATGATTTAACTGCACAAATGACGAATTTCTGTTAAAAATGATGTATTAAAACATTTTGAAATTCTTTCTTTATTCTAGATCGTAATAAAAATTCCCGATGCACAATCCCTCAGCAAAAGCTCCAGTCCACGTTATCGATGCTCGCCTTCAAAGACCTACTTAGTAATCGAAGGTCTGACAGATTTCGGGCTTGAAGTAGCCGATTGGCTCGTGACTCGAGGAGCCACGAAAGTTGCCCTTGTTTCCGCATCCTCTCGACAACGCCGTTACCGCGACTTTAGAACAAAAATCTGGCAAGACTACGGTACTACTGTCGTCGTTCGTGAACAAGTTAACCTCTTGTCGAAACAAACCCTGAAACTTCTCCTGGAGGAAACTAGTAAACTTGGCGAGATTGAGGGTATCTTTGACTTGAGTCTGAACAGTGATGTGACGAAATCACTTGACGATGTAACGAAGACAATGCATGGTATACAGGAGTTTGTGGTATTCGTCGCCAGGACGAAATCTGACAGAAACTGGCAAGATGCAATGATGCGAGAGAAGCAAGTCGAGGAGTTGATAAGGAAGAGGCATAAGAGCGGACTTGCGGGACTGATGGCGATTTGCGAGGCTTCAAACAATGGAATAGACTTGAAGTGCCTTCAACTCTTAGATGGTGCGATAACTTTGAATACTCCAGTAGCTGCGATTGTGACAAAGAATATAACAAAAGATGTAGAGGTATATTTCATTTATATTTAACTTTATACATACAAGCAAAATGTTAAATAAGTCGAGATCATTCTTCTAAAAATACACATTTTTTATGTGTACAATGCCTCATAAAAAGTTTCTGTCATATTACTTTTAATAATACAATATTTCCTGTTAATAATCAATCAACTAAGGTTTAGATGAGTTTGTACGATTTACCCTTTTTACAGGCAATGAAGTCCAAAGATACGAGTAATCGTGAAGTTGACACTGAGGACGAAGCGGCAAAGTTCAAGGCAAGTCTGTACAAGCAGAACAGACACATTGCAGACAGATTCGGAACGCTATTAGCTGACCTATAAATCTTGATTAATTAACTGGTGGGAGAAAAAAGGGTCGATGTAAAAACGGTAATAGTGGCGAACAAAAGAATGTTTCGAGAAGCTTACGGACCAACGCGCTCGCGTTCATTTATCATGAATCGAGCTGAATCGAAACTTGGGAATTAATGTATTTTTTATTTGCCAATAAATCTCCAACCTTTTTGCGCGAGATAGTGATGTTTGATGACCATCCAGACGCCTTTCGGTCCCGTATTTGTTGTAACAGTGTCTAATTCAATTCGCACATTCGTCGTTGATCATTTGTTTCGTTTTTGTTTAAACCGTAATGAATTAACTATTGAGATGATTGAACTGATTGTAATTTTGCAACTTGTAGATTTAAATCAACTTGCTTTAAGAATGGATATTATTTGGAACAAATTAAAGTATGTTATTTAACTTATATAAACCTTGCTTAAATGAAAATTTTCTTTTGAACCTTTATGTGATCAAAGTGTATGTAAACCCCTTCATGAGATGCTGTGGAAGTTAAATAAATCTTGTTCGACTTATAACCTAACGCTTCTTTACATTTCACCCCTGTAAAAAAGAAACAAAATAGGAATATGGGTTTCAGTTGCTTTCTATTAACTTTTCTATTAGACCGAGAGAAATGGAAAGACATAGAAAGCAATGAGGTTTCTATTACTTTCTTTCTATTGCTTTCCTGAAAAAGAAATAAAATTAAGTCAACGCCGAGGCTCGAACTCAGAAGCTTGTGGATGTAAAAAAAAAAAATCAACAATTTGTCCACTCAGCCAACGATGTACATAATACTTTTGTCAAAAATTATAAACTTAAAAAGGCATATATATTACAGAGCAGCTTAGTTAATAGTTAATACAGTTGTAAAAAGACACACATGTAATAGTAATTAACTGTTATTGAATATTATAAATTGACGAATAAACGTTTAATTATTGAAATAACCCTTGAAAAAAAAGAAATTAGAAAAACACTGGGACAATAAAATTCAAAGTAAACAGATCAAGTTATAAAAAAAATAATTTTTAGTTATAAATATGAAATAGAATTAATCTAGAAGCTAATATCTTCTATTTCTGTTCTTGTATTCAACAACAAATTTTTGAGGTTAGAAATTAAAGGTGATAGAAAGACATTGTATGGCTTAGGATTCAATTTCCATGTGGAAAAGCATTGCTAGTCATTGAAAGGAATAGAAATCAATAGACATTTTACTCTTTCTATTCCTTTTTTTAAGAAAAGTTGATTTGTTTGTTTTAACTTCTATTGACTTCTATTTCTTTCTATTTTTTTCTCTTTTACATGGACTAACTTTAAATTGCGTTTAAATGCCCAGTTGGTTACGGAAATACAGGTCTTCTGAAAAGCAATATGGCTCAAAACTGCAGTTTACATTGCACAAATACAGCTGTTATGACCATTAGCCAGAGATTTTCACCAAGAAAACTAGGTTTAGGTATTCATCGTCGATTTTGGGGGATCGAGATTGAACCTTCAACCCGACCTCTCTCGATCTCTTGGAGGGGTTGTAAATCCAGAGAATGCGGCTGTCAGATAAAAGAGCGCGCGAAGGCGTGAGTCTAACGCCACATCTAACGGTGCGCTCCAGCTTTGGCGATTAAACATGTGTTCCCCAGGTACAATCGTTGGAGACATTGGGCCAATAAATCGCTCGCGAGTCCAGCTACAAATAAGATCCGGGTGATTTTACGCGAAATATCGCGCACTTCGCGCTGTTGGCGATATTTCATGACCGAGTCAGGCTGAGTGCGACCGCACCTTGTACCACCGCTGACCCGGCGCTCGCTTTCGAGGAACCCGCACGAATCGGGCGAATCGGACGAATCGCTCCGATCGTAGTCATCGTAGTGCCCCCCTCACTTCGTCTTACTTTACGCTAAAGCCGAGAGTTTGTTTAGCGCGGCTCTGCCCCCTTTGCTCTCACCCTTTCCCCTCTCCCAAGCAAGGATCCTGCAGTCTTCTTTTTTGTCGTCAACCCTTCTCGCCCACGGGACATCGCGAGACTCTCCGCATATAGCGAATAGCGACCCGGATTCCAGGAAGGGCCGCAGAGAAAACGTCCGCCCAGCCGATTAGATTAAAGCAATCGATTCGCGGACATAGAACCTCGGTACCTGGGGCTGTCTGCGTCCGTAGTACTGTTATAGTGTTACCAAGTTTCGTCGGCTATGCATTATGCGATGAACGCTATGGCAACACCCGGGTAGGTCTTGTTTGCTTTTAAGTATAGTAATTTGAGAGATGGAAGCCACAGTGTAAAGGTGCTACAAGAAAAGTGGCAAAGAATACCATTTTTAGCCATTTTACAGGGTGCATTGAACAATTTTGGGGTTTTATATTCTGCCCAGTAAATGAGAAACGATAGCAGAAGACTGAAAAAGATTGAAAACGATTCAGCGTTCCTCCCAGCGAATCGCGAATCTTTCAAAACTACGATTGACATACAAATTAATGTATTTCAATTCGAAGACTACGATTGACATTTGGTCTGCTCGTATCAGTGTTCTAACCTAAATTAAATCCAACAAAGGAACAATATGTGCTGAATCGGATTGAATCGCATGTAATCGCGAATCATTGTTTACAATTGATTTACATTTACAGTAATTATGTATTGATGTTGAATTTATTTACATCGTTATTGTTAATTAACCAAATGTGTACGCTGTCAAAACTCGTTTATTTGATTCACTTTCCTAGTAACATATCAGGTTTTTATGGTCAGATTAATTCACAGATATTAACTTACTCGGTAAAGTGTAAAGCTGACTGCTGGAACTTACCGAGTTCAAATCTTCGTTAGGGTGATTTTTCTTTCAGATATTTTAGTTGAGTAATGTTTTTATCATTTGCAATCGCAGGGTTACGATTCCCAAATTGAAACAGAAATATAGTTCAAAATCACCCTATCGTATTTAATCGTTTTTCATTTATTGGATGCTTTTGAAGATGAATATTAATTAAGGAGGTTCCGGCACGATCTGATTTGTGATGACATTTCGCATTTAAAAAAATGAATATTAAACCAACT
Source organism: Ceratoteleas bidentatus (assembly GCA_022817645.1). Lineage (NCBI taxonomy): Eukaryota > Metazoa > Arthropoda > Insecta > Hymenoptera > Scelionidae > Ceratoteleas > Ceratoteleas bidentatus. The sequence goes on along the minus strand of JABFPB010003188.1, from coordinate 4,230 downwards.
TAATTGAAAAGAGGAAATTATATTGAAATCCACTAATCGAATTCAAGAAACATATTATTTAATTTATCGAATTAGTTTATTTAAACAAAGATTAACAAATCGATTTAATTGGGTTCTACTAGTGAAAATAATATTTAAATGTAATTAAAAAATCAAGACAAAATCAAACAATAAGATACCAAAGTTTTAAAGTATTAGTCCCACTCCGTTTGCCCTAATTAATAAAAACACTAGTGTTAATATTAGCCGGTTAAATTGTTTGCAACTTTGTCAACTTCTTCTGTGACATTTTCTCTAACTTTTGGTCATACTGACATCAACATTTTATCTTTGGCACATTGTTTAATCAGTGAAATACAATGAAGTTTCAATGACAGGATCCATGTATTTTCTGTCAACTTCAGTCTTTTTTTACAATATCCAGCGAGTGGATTTTCTTGTAGTTGTGGTTTCTAGAATAAAATTCGTTGCTTTACAACATATATTTTTTTCAACTCATTCTCATTATGAAGTTTGTGTCAGTTTTGTCGATGTAGATACAGCATCGCGGGAACACACTATAAAAACTGGTGTTTAACTGACAATTTTTTTCGATTTTAAAAATCGAACCGTTTAGATTTTAAATGTTTATTGTATTTTAAATACATTAAACGTCTGAACATCTAAACGGAATTTAAAGCACTTGTTTTTGTAGTGCAGAAATAGAGATAATGCAACATTTAATCAATTAGCTCTTCGGCATCAGATAACTGACTTTACGATACATTCGGAAAAATGTTTCCAGTAATTTCCTTGCGATTGTAGAGTGCCTAATTACGTTACCAACTCCAGGTACAACTGTTTACTTCAGAAACGCCCTGCGCAGAAAAATAAAATTTTGTTATCATGATTGCCAGCAAGCATGTTGTAATCCTGTTTGCTAAACTTACACGGAGAGAGGAATGCACTATGAAAGACAGTGCCACCATATTGTAAACTACCCTCCTGTATTTAAATTCCTGATTGATTACGGAAAAAATAAGCCTTTTTTATGGACGAATTCGGCCGTTTTCGTTGCAAAAATATGGGTTTTTGTCGGAATTAGCCGGAGATGAAAATCTCCGGTGTAGGAGATACATTTTATAGAAGTGTAACACCGCATTGTCTATGTTTATTTACATTAATACGTTAACATTAGAAAAAACGGTATTACTAACATAAAAATAACTGAAAAACTTTTTGGATGTCAATATTAATGAGTTTAAAGTTCATTAATGCTATTTAGGACTTGAAAATTAAGCAGTTTGATTCAAAACCCGAATTTGTATATTTGTTTTCAAATCCGTTTTTATTCAGATAGAAAATTCCTTTTTTCTTTTTCCCTAATAACTTTGAAAAGACGAAAGTTTTGAGAAAACAATTATTCTGTGTGATCAACTATTTCACTAATTTCTAACGTAATTCCTGATGTACTTACTATTAATATTTTACTTTTTCGCTGGGAGGAAACTGTAAAAAGTGTAAATAGTTCTAATTATTTTTAATTATTAATTATTTATTCATAGCTATTACAAATTCATTTCATATGTTAAAATAATTGATTTTTCTTGTCAACAGCAAAACTTAAAAGTGATAGGGGCCATTTTTTAACGAAAGCGTTGAAGCTTACATTATCAAAATTGAAGAATTCCTACTTTTGTTTGAAGTACTCCTATTTTTGATGTTTTTGCATTCAATTTTTTAATTTAATTTCTGACATCTCGCATGGATTTGGCAAAATTCCAAATATTTCATACAAAATAATAACAAAACCAAACCTAACCTATTAAGAAAATTAAGGATATCAAATGTTGGATTGCGTAGTTTCATTCTACCGGAAAAATTACATAAATTACCAAAATTTCATTCCTTTTCATTAATTTATCATATAACTGAAATTTCATCGAAACCTCCCCTGAACTGCAACTGGCAATGTTTTTGACATTCTCTCTTTTGGTGTCCTCTTTTAATTGCAAAATTTTATATCCACAGGTCATTCTATTCCCGCAAAAAAATTTGAGCTGTTCTGACAATTTGATCAAACTTTCCGTTGCAGCGTTCCAAGCTATGTTGCTTTTGCACAATCTAGCGCCGCGCCACACATTAATACTAATAGAGATACAAAAGCAAGAAACGGGCCGTGTAACGGCTGCTCCTAGATTTGAGTCGGACCAGCATAAAAATTGGCATAAATAGCGAACTGTGTGCTTTTACGCAACCGGCCACTTGGGGCAACATTGCTTTTGCGCGTAAGGACAGACTCGACATTCTCAAGACTCTCATATAAAGGACACCTCTAATACAAGACCACCGGGATCTCCTGCAGACGGCGACCGGGGAATAAGTGAAATCGATCGCCTCGATTCCCTCGGCCATGAACAAATTACAAACGCGTCGTAAATATCGGCGCGCGCTGATAACCTCGGCGATCCGGTATCCGTCTACCAACCGGCCGTGTCTGCCGGGGAACGTCATTCCTAAAACAAAGTGCATAGTTCGCTGCAGTCCGTCGTAATGCGCCAGGCTAAATTAATGTTGCTGCTGGAGATTTAAAATGGACGAAGAACGGAATAAGGTTTTCGAGGGAAGATCGAATTTGTCATTGAGAATGGCAATTATCTTAAAATGATTCCATAGAAAAAAGTTTTTCATCTTAATTGTTTGACTGAGATATTTAAATTGTGTTGAAATTGATTGCAATGAATCTTTTTTGGGGAATTTCGTTGGTTTATGTCGAAGGAGTTTAGTCAAATAAAAGCAGCAGCCGTAAATCGAGCTTTGATAGCGGTTATCGCGAATTGTAAGCCAGTTCTTAAATCGTAGAGATCAGCAATGTGATAGCGCTAAACACCTATTTCTATTTTTGAACCAAAGTTGTACAACGAGTACTGTCATAATGTGCACTTAATGCACTTTGACGAAAATACGAATTTCTCATTTATCACTGAAAAGTTGATTCGGGAAATTTGTATCTGCTGATAGCATACGAAAGAGCAATTTTAATGGCCGAGCGGCAACCCGAACGATATTTCTCGAGTTGCTCTTTTCCTTGAAGTAAATCGTTCATTGTCGTGCCCAGATAAATGTTTGAGCATAAATTACGGATGCGAATAATCTTTGCGGCGTACCGGTTTTTTTGGACTTTTACGTGGCCGAGATGAAGTGTAAGAAATCCGGGAAGGAGTCGTGAAAATTGCGATTCGTTCTACCCCGGGCCAAGACGCAATAAAATTGATTTCCCATTGAAATGTTAGTGTCGGAATTGGTGATATGGTATATAAAACAAAGAGATAAAGTCGACATTGCTGGATCTGTGCAAATTGTGTAAGAAGATCGCAATGTGAGACTTGTCAATTGCTATTGATTAACTTTACAGGGAAACACTGTTAAGACATTGATCGGATAATACAGAAGAGAAAAAGAATTAGAAAGTTATGAGTGCCGAAAAAGATTTTAGATTTTCGTCTGTTTTAAAACATGAGAACAGCGCTTTTGTTTAGTAAAAAGTGGTCACTTTTTAACATGCCATTACAATCTTGACAATCAAAGAACTGATTTTAATAAAATAAATGCTAATTGCAATTTTCGTTAGCAGTTGTTTGCTTTTAGATTCCAACAGAGGGTTTCCAATAGAGGGTTCGACGGTGTCTTTCAAAGAAACGAACATGACGTATTATTTAGATGTTTATTTTTACATCTTTTAATTCTAACCCACCGATTCTTGGAGATTACATTTCATCAGAAATATTTCACTTTTATTCATAATTGTGATCTGACAAACTGTACGCGTTTTTTTACAAATTTACGAAAAATGAAAATACGCCTGCAGTTTGTCAGGTCATAATTATTAATAAAAGTGAAATATTTTTTATGGAATGTAATATTCCATAACATCTTTATTCCACACATCTTTACTACATACACCGACGACAAAGGGGTGGAGCTTTACCGAAATCGCATAGCGATTTTTTTTAAGATACGCCGAGCGTTTTTCGACAATTACGAATAAATGCTAGATTTAATGTGTCCAATTTAAAGTGACTGTGTTTCGATACATCTTTATCGTGCGATTTTCGATCATGTTTTATTAGAAATTTTCGAACATTTTTCTTATTGAATGTACAATTACAATGTACCATCACTCTAAAAAATGATCATCTTACCTTAAGAATATATTCCGATAAGTCATCCATGTACCGAAACAATGATTTC
>JABFPB010003187.1:0-17739 GCA_022817645.1 Ceratoteleas bidentatus | reverse complement strand
TTTATCTCCGGGCTCCGGGTTTAGGTTACAATCTCCGGGTTTTCGTTACAGTCTCCGGATTATGATTATTAAATTTTTGTCGACTTTTTCAAGAGGCGAAAGTGTTTTTTGCGCCAAATTTCGTTATAAGAAGTAGCGACATCTATGTTTGCCTTTTGACTTTGGGTGTTCCTATTTTGTATTTCGCGCCATTAACGTTTGTAACCTCATAACACATATGTCTCTAAAATAAGTTCTGCAGAGTTGAGTTCGAGAACATCCGTTAATTCTACGTTTATTCTTCGCATTTTACAGATAACAAGAGGTAAGCTACGTTAACTTTTTAGTGAGCGAAGGCGTAGCTAACGCACACGAATTAACCTGTACGTGTGATAGCGCGCGCAGATGGTGGGGTTACGATTTGCCCATGAGTGGTCACGTACGGCAGAGTGAAGACTGAATGTTCAATGTACACATACATTGGATGCTCGTCGCCTCACGTATGTACGATTCGCGACGCTCGCTCACCAAAAGGTTAATTTTAACGTAGGCAAAAAGTATTTGTTTGCAGAAAAAACGTGATTAAGAGGATCCATTATTGGTATATTAATTTAGTTACATTGTGATACGATTAACGGTTCAAAATAATTAATATATTTGTAATATAGAATAAATCATCATTTATTTCAGTCTTCAATCTATAACATTTCGACGATGGATTCTGAGGAAGATGTCCCAGGTACCGCAAAAAAAGTGCCAATTCTTTTCATCATTTCAAGATGACTGGACCTGTCGCAAGAAATACCAGAGCTGGGTAAAAAAGATCGACAACTTCACTGCAAAGTGCTCCTTATGCAACATCACCTTCACAGTGAAACACGACGGGGAAAAAGCTGTCAAAGCTCATCTCAACACGGTGAAGCACAAAGGTAACAGCCAAAGTGTTTCGACGAACAAGCTTATGTCAGCTTTTATGACTACCAAAGGATCTTCAGAAGAATAAAAAATTGCTACTGCTGAATTAGCCGAAGTTTATCACGGGATCCGTCACATCACAACTATCTGAGCATCGCCCAAGTAAACATTTGACCAGTTTTGTCCAGTTCTCTCTAGTTTTGTGAAGGCACTAACTAGTTAGTTAAACTTGTCTAGTTTATTTGTCCAGTTTCCATCTAGGTACTGGATAGTACTCTCAAGACACTGGACAGTTCTATCTAGGATCTAGATAGTTGGGATATGTCAAGCTCGAACTAACTAGTTCCTGGTTAGGCTCTCAACAGTTATACTTGAACTGGCTGGTGCCTCTTCAGTTACCTCGTTACACTACTATGTAGTTACTAGCTAGTAAACAGTTAAACTGGACTCAGCCTTTCTAGAAACTAGGAATAATTTTTTACTTGGGTTAATTCAGGAACCAGTCTTTATAAACTTTATTGCCAGACTCTTTTTAATCTGGCAATAGTTTGGGTATGGTCTGGGTCGTGAAGGTTCGCTAGATTACCATCGAGAATTTTGGGGTCCTGACCATACTCGTATAGTTTTTAAACTGGAGCCAGACTTGAGAAACCTTATTTCGGATCTAGACTTTCGAAACTGTATTGCCAGACTCTTTTTAATCTGGCAATAGTCTGGACATTGTCTGAGTCGTGAATGTTCGCCAGATTGTTATGGAGAATTTTGGCAGAATGCGTGCAGATATTTTTCAGTCTGGCAATAGCCTGGATAAGAGTCTGGTACAGGGTTAGGACTCAGAGTATATCCAGTCTGCGATACTGAAAACAGTCTGGTTGTAGTCTTGGAATAATGTGGACATAGACTGGATTTAGTCTGGAAAGGTAGCTAGACCTAATGAAGATTTGGTTTTTCCACTCGGGTTCCGATCAATTGAAATCTGTGGATGTAACCTGCAGGAGAAGAAAATAATTTTGATACGAAAGTTGAACTGAATCATGAAAAGAGTAATGCTTGTAGTCCTAGGCTTAGGGCGGATTACGTCCCAAAATGGTGACAGAGTTGCTTCAAAAGTTAGATCTGCTATCCCACTCAGAGCAACAGTTGTCCCAGTTTTGGAATAGGAGCCGCCTCTTGGTTCAAATAGACTGTTTGGGGGCAATTGTCATAGTAAAATTCTCTCCAGCGCCGTCTGGAAGTTTCGCAAAATTCTAATTTGCTTAATTTGTCATTTTTGGGTAAATTCTAAATGAAAAATGTGGATGACGTCTATTGGATGGAGGGTTTTGATTATTGTTAACGCAAATTGAATCTTTGTTGACGGTTACTGCATCATATATTTCGGATAGAATAACTGATGAGGGATTTAAGTTACACGAAATTATTAATACTTTTTATTTTTAATGAACGGTTGAATTGGATATATGATTTGGATAAATGAGAAAAGTATTTGAAATCCGATTCTTTACGGTTATTATCTCGAAATTTTCAGATCGAAACATTTGGACATAAATAAACAGTTAATCGTTATTACATGTTTTAATAACAAATTGCACATTGAATTATTATTACAGTAATTAGTGCCCTTTACAAATGGATACATTGTTTATGGAATAATGCCACTGTTTGTCAGTATGATGGCATTTTCATATTATTCCAGAATTTACGGTTTTGCGAAATAATACATTATGAGTAGAATTGTAGGACCATACGCCTGTTTCTCCTGTTTTTCTAAACTGCGATGACGAAATAACAATCATCTGATTAGAGATAAGTTAAATTAGTTTTTAAATAAAATATTTAGTCAAATAAACAAAACATGTGGTCAGCACAACCAAATATTTAGTTAAAATTTAAAAAAATTTAGATTGGTTAAATGAAATACTTTGGTCCATGCTATGATAATAAAATATTTTAGTTGAATACTTGGTACTTTTTGTGGAGTGATGCCTCAATATTTCTTTACATTATATCCCAAGAAATTATTTAAAAACATTCAGGTCATATAAATATCTTGTATTTTAAGAAATACAAATAATAAAATACAATGCTTATTACATCACTGTTCCACAAATTTCTTTCAAATTCCATCTCAGAGATTCAATTTTCGTGTACACTTCCTGAGTCTTTCTCTAAGAAATGCGCTCTTATTTTCTTGAAAAACGAAATTTTAAAAATCTGTTTATACCTTTAACTGATACAAACTATTCGAATAACAAAAATCATACATTTCTATATTCGCGCTGATTTTGCTATAACACCCTCAAGAACGTACCTTGAAAAATATTACAAGGAACTGTGGGATTTAGTCATTTGAGTGGACATTCGAGCAAGGACGAAACGGGGCCCGTGAGGACATAGTCCAGGTTAAATTTTCGTATCATTGTTGGGAGATTACTCCTGGGAGAGAAGAATGTCAGTTTCTGAGAGTGAGAGTTTTCAAGGAGAGATTTAATGTTAAGAGAGCGAGAGATTTGTTCGAAGAGAATCTTGGAAGGACAGCAGGTTGAGCTGAAATGTAGGTCAGTCGTTGGCAGATTAAGCCATTTTAGAATAAGGTTGTTGAAAAGTTGATTCAATACTTGTAATGAGATTAGTAAATTTCGCAGTAGCGGGAGAATGTTTGTAAGTAAGCGATATGATTTGTATAGTAATTTATCGGCGAAAGTCTGTTTCGCGTTTTCCGAGTGAACAAATCCGGGATGAACAAAGTTTGAACAAACAGCTTACAAGAACTCTATTTTTTATTTATTCAAGCTATTACTCAAATTAATTTGAAAACAACTGATTTTAATTGTAACTTCGCCACTAATACGTAACTTGAGTTGGAACTTACACTAATTGACTCATTGCACTACTTTTTTAGATCTATGGCATTTCGACATTTCCATAGAAACTGAGCTAACTTCTCATAGCATACAAGACTTGCATACTCGACTATCCTTGCAATGCAGTTAGTTACGTATATCGTGCAACTTGGCTTAATTTGGATTAGACGTGTGGAATTACCAGTCTCCTGATAAAACAATGTATCTGTCTTTTATCATTCCCTTAAAGGAGAATCACTCGAAGAAACACTGCCTTAGATGAACACTAAGAGTCCCAATATTTTAATACTATATTTGGGAAGTCAAAAATTACAATTTTCGAATAACATTTTACATTCGTTATAATTGTTCTAAATATGGAATTATGTATGTTTTAAACGTGATGTAAATCAATTCGTAGAGGAAACTTTAGAACATTTTTTATTGGTTTACTCCTTAAATGTAACTAAACGTGGGAACGTTTCTGCTTTTCTCACTTCGGTCCCAGAACCGTGTCCTGACAAATCCTATTTTATCCCTAAGAGACTATGGACTATGTCTATGGATGGTTGGGACGATTTTCGGGGAGGAGCGTTGACGGAGGGATTTGGCATGTTACAATGTAAATCGATTCATTCATAGACGTGTCAAATAATCTTGCCTAGATTCGCGATGGAAATTCGCGCCGCGCGACAAATTTGTCGACCGATTCTACGTGGATTTAGAAAACGCTCGGTAAAATATAAAGTCAAGCTTTCCTTGAGGCACGCAGTAGGCGGCGATGAATGTAAATAAAATGTAAAGTAAAGTGGAGGAATTAACAAAAGTAGTCGAAGGAAAGTTATTTTCCATTCGGATTAGTCAATTTCAGTTTCCGTATCAGGAAAAATAGCCAAAAAGTTTAGGTTAGGAATGAATAGAAAAATTGTGAATTCTTCAAAAAGTAATTTTGAAGAATTTTAAATTTGTCGTTGTAAACAGTGATTTGTCACCGAAATAGAACGGAATGGAATAGAACTGAAAATAAAATTATATTCAGATTATTTCCACTGAGGAATTCATTATTTTATTATCAATTCATTTCTATTCGTTCGTATGAAATATTTTTGCAGGGTTACTATCTTTACGACTGAATTCTTATCTCTTTTTGTTCCGAAGAAAACTGAAATGCGTCGTCAAGGGCAACATAATTGGTCGAATTACCCTGCTACTCTAATTCAGAAAACGTAACGTCAGCCAGCAGTTTATTTTGGTACAGAAAGTAGTAAATTTCTCTGACGTGGAGTAATCGAATCATTTTCGTCTTAAACTGGGTTATATCACATCGCTTTAATCTGACATTGAATTCAATCAGCTGATTAACTTAACATAAAGATAAAACTAGAAAGATGCTGCACTATGCATCCATCGGGGTATATTAAACATATCTGAAATTAATGAATCACATTTTTTCCAAAAGGTGCCTATTTAAAAAAAAATCTTTTTTTGAAAATTAGGTTTACTAATATCATTGATTACAGCAATATTTTTTTTCGGATCATGAAAAATACGCAGTGAATAACTTTTCGCTGATACCATCTTCCACGATTTTTTTAATAAAATTATAAATTCCAATTTATTAGAACGTTTTCGGAATATGAATTTACCGGAAAGACTTTTATCTAATAAAATAAATGAAGATTAATGCAGTAGTTTAATGCGATGGTTTTTGTAATCGCCAGCAAAATGTCTCCGTGTAATTGAATATTCGCCGAAAAATTAAGTTATTCCATAACTGATGACACTTCACGACCATTTTTGCCACGAAAATAGTTCGCAACGACTCCACTTTTCACATTTAAACAGCCTGTTTCTCGTGCATTAAACGTCGATTATTCGCGAAATAACCTTTTTATTTTACCGAGCAAATGTGAGACATTAATTTTCCTTGACATGAGAAACTCGTATACGAAAGAATTCGCAATATTAAAGTGTAACTGTAAAATGCCACGGAGTGCTGCGATTGACAACAAACGAAGTTATCGTGCGACCGTACTTTCGTGCAATCCTCTTGCGGTTCATTAAGGTACCTCCCTTATGAAGGACCGTATATTTAGGTGACCAAAATAGGTTCATATTAAAGTTCGGTCGTCAATGAATTACGTTATATTTTTTCTTAAACATATGTTAATAGAATAATAGTGTTTCTAAATTTGTTAATGTGTTTAAAACGTACCCTTAAAAATAACTTTTTTTATTGATACTTCGTATACAAATAAGATAAAACTAAAGATAAAACTATTTTGAGATATTTTTTTAACTTTTTGCTTATTCACATTTTTTGCCAGATTTCTTTATTTTATTTTGCACCACAAAAAATGTGGCTACATTTTTAGAATTTATTCATTATTTTTCATTCACTTATTTTCAATACCACACGGAAAATTCGTCTCATCTTGCATTCTACCCATACTCTATATACTAAATTATTAATTAGATACTTTTTACTCGAGAATCTTAATTGCATTACCTATAAATAAAACATGCGTAACATAATGCAATTCTGTAGCTCATTTAGGTCAATTGTTTAAGCCATGAATTGTTAATAATCTATTTCTCGAGAACGATGCGGTAAAAATCGGCAGAATTTTATGTAACAAAAATCAACCTTTACCTTTTTATATATTTTTTCCGAAGGTTAATCTTCATTTTAACTTTTTGTTCTCCACGGAAAAAATATTTTGAGAAATCTACAATTGAAATGCTATTATTGAAATGCTAAAGAATTTTTTGGTGATTTCGTTAGTACATGTTTTCTGACACCATTCAAATATTTTTAATGTTCGTATAAACAAATGAAATCGAAAAATTTGTTAAAATATATTTAGTTTTTACAAACTTGCAAATGTGATCATTTATTTAAACTTAAACTGCAGTTATGTCAGATTTCTTTACTTTGCTTCATTTTGTCACACAAAATATTTTTTAATATTCTTCAATATTTATTAATTATTTATCAAGCACATATCTTCAGTACATGGTAAATTCTTCTCATTTTTATTCTATTGATGTTCCAACTCATAAACTATTAGTTAGATAGTTTTTTACCTGAAAAACTTAACTGAGTTACGTAAAAACAGAGAATTTCAATATTAAATTTCTGGAAAACTAAACGGTAAAAATCGTTGAAATTTTGGCAAATAAAATTAATCGCTGCGTATTCTACATACATTTTTTCAAAGTTTAATCTTTAATTTCATTTGCGTTCAAATGTCCAAACAAGAAAACTACGGAGCGGATTATGCGCGCTTCAATTATTTATTCGCGCGTGCGCGTCGAAATACTTGTTTATCGCATTTAACGCATCGCATATTAATACACAACAATACAGCGAAACGCTGCGGATCGTTAAAGTCGTCATCGGGGTCACATAATCTACATCATAACCGTAAGAGCGCCGGCGTACAATTCAATAACTCCCTGTTATAAAATTGTTAACTCATTTGACGGTTCGCAGATTGCATCAAATACGCCCCGAGATCGTTAATCGCGCAAATCAGATTGTTAATGGAATAACGCGATCATCGCGTTGTAAGCAAGGCTGTAAAGTTTCGCCCACAATATCACCGTTTAATAACTAATCAATCAAGTTTCTCCCATAAAGGTCAAACGAGTTGGCGAGGAATCAGACGTATAATTAAATCTGATCCCTTGTCAGACATTTTCGCACAATCGCAGATTAAATTAAATGCAAGGATTAACGTCGTTCTGACGACAATCAGCAACATTAACAATAAATGGCAGTAACTCCCAACTCGGATCGAACGTCTTCACGGAAATACAGTTTTGATCCGCGCCGTAAATAATTGAAAGCGCATGCATGATTGATCGGATCGCACTTGTTTATGGTGAATATAAAATTCACCTTCTGCTCGGGCCGAAAATAATTCATCGCGAATCTCGGGAAATTTTGGTGGCACGCGAACGTCAGGCCAAAGGCCACTGATTATTCCCGAAAATTAACTCAACAAATTCGCTTAATGAGCCGAAATTGCAGTTATGATACGCCCCGTGCATTTAAATGTGAGCAAATGGTCTGTTTAATTGAGTCGTGTAATTTGTTCATTATACGCATACATTATTCATAAAAGCCGACGCCGACTACACGCGATCTTGCGACACTTTGTCCATCGGCGAGGGCCGGGACAATGGCAAAAATTAATTTTGGCCTCCCAAGTAAACACTCATCGTAATTTTTTTTAAGACGATAGCCAGTTGAACTATTTTCCTGACGAATGCCTTGTAAAATGGTCCTAAAAAAACACCGGTAATTCTTAGACCTTTTTTAGACTGCCGCCATTTTGAAAATAAATCTAAAAGTTATTCTTTTTTAGAGGTTATAAACTCTCGTTATTTATCTTACATTTTTGGAAGCAAAAGTAGCTAGCAAAAATTTTTGATAAATAATTCCGGAGTTTTTATAGGAATTGTTGTAATAGTTACAAAAACTGTAGTAATGAAGGCAAAATGCATTTTGACGAATTTTTCATAAGAAATTTCCCTCAGTGCGTTTGACGGCCAAAATGTTAATTGGCCGCATATGCGAACGGGAGGATTCACTTTGAGTCGACTCCTGCGACGATAAAGCGTAAAAATGTAAACTGGGTCGAATGTATAATGCGTTCGCCGGTAATTATTGAATGCCGCGTTTCGCGCTTTGAAAACAACTGCGCCGAATGAACGAGTTTTTATTCGATTGGTCGTGGGAGCGATGATTTTTTCCGCTCGTTAAATCAACCGGGACGGAATCTGTCATCTCGCGACGAGCGCGTGTGATTTATTTTATTTATTATAAAATACGAGCTTTTAACTATTTGATCAAAAGTTTTTGGTGAAACGCGCGCGCTGAAATATTAACTTATAATCTACGAGAAGCACGGTTTAGCGTGTCAAACGAAAAGCGAGACTTTTAATACAAAATGCCATGGTGAATGATTTTCTGCCATTAAAAGATGAAATTCATGTAACTTGATCAAAATTGAAAATTTTTTTTACAGGAATTTGATCGAACACTAAATTTTTTATGTGGAATAACAGGGAAAAGTGCTAAGTCAATTTTGGTTTCAAAATTGAGGTTGATTTTACAGTTCAGGTTATTTTATTTTATTTCGTGTTTTTAGAAGGTTATTTTATTTTATTTCGTGTCATTTCATTGTATTAACTCATTTATTTATGCAATGCAGAGAAGTCATGATATAAAAATACGAGCGAAGAAAATATGCGAAACAGTAAAGAATAAAATGTCGTTGCAAAACATTTTTCAATGCGTTACAACAACCGTAGCTTGTTGCAATGCTTTGGTAAATTCCATTACAGGAATTGAACAACATTTTTTGGGGTTTTCGTTTAACTCAGTTTCCCCCGACTCGAGCACGTATTTTGTATAAATCATCACTTTTATCTTATATCAAGTTACATTTTCCAGCATTCCAAAGAGGATTAAAAATCCGTACTTGATTGCAAATTTATTTTGTAAACGTAATTCGCAGCAAAATATTAATTAATAATCCCACACTCGAGGAATCCGACATACGAAACGAACCGCTTCCCTCGAATTTATTTACCAGGGGATTTCCCATTCGACCGTAAAACCCGGCTAACGTTTACTGCATTTTTACGTGCAGCTATTTATTGAAATATCTGTTTCACGACGACCATCGTTTAATTACACTAATGCATTTTACCCCGACACACGAAAGTACGAAAAAACCGTTCCCCGAAAAACGACCGAAAGTCTGTCTTCAGTCTCCCAAATTGCATGATTTCTATTCCGGGTCTTCATTTAGTCCCACCTCGGTTCGACATGCAAAACCACGAGAAGAAAATGCAAAACCGGGCGCTTATCATGTTAATTTACATAAATCGTGGTTCCGCGGCGCTTTTTTACAGTCGAATTTTTTACATTTGGCAATTCAACTTTTTACCCGACTTATTTACTCTTTATAGGTTAATAAGGAACCTGAAACGTGGCAAAAAGCGACAACTTTTACTGCCCGCTTCATAACGCATTTCGCTTTGTCCGAGATCATTTCCGCAACGCTGTAAAATATTCCATCGCCACCTCGCGGGACCGTAAATCTTATTTTCCTCGGCGTTTCGTATTTCGAGTGACGCCGCACGCGGTTTCAACAAATTAAACGCATTTAATTTTATTTGTTTAACTGCACTTCGCTCGTCCCGTCCGGTCTTTCGCCATTCTTTCGGCCGGCGCCTTCGCCTCGAAGTGATTAAAACAACGCTGAATTAACGCCGCGTCCCGCTCCCGGCGCGAAACCCGCGTTTCATGCAAAACGAAATAATGGACGCAAGTAGCTTTTAACATTTCGAAATCAAACAACGAGCTCAATCTTTTACAGCGCGAAATTTCTAGACAAACGTTAAGAAAATGAAGAATTCAAATATTGCAAGCACGAAACTCCGCTACGTCGCCGAAATTGACCTACTTTTCGTGTGCAACTTTTCGGCCCCGAAATTAATTCCCGTTGCGCGCCGATTACAATTTATGTTTCGAAGTTAAAACACAATCGAACGATGTGAATGTCATTCTCGCCGGGCGATTAAAAAAATCGAAAGAAAAATCGGCAAAAGGGGCACTTTTTCCGAAAAGTCGACAAAATGGCACTTTTTTCGAAAAATCGGAAAAAAGGGCACTTTTTCCAAAAAATCAGTGAAAGGGCACTTTTTACGGAAAAATCGGCAAAAAGGGCACTTTTTACCGAAAAATCGGCAAAAAGGGCACTTTTTACCGAAAAATCGGCAAAAAGGGCACATTTTTCCAAAAAATCAGCAAAACGGTACTTTTTTCTAAAAAATCAGCGAAAGGGCACTTTTGAACGAAAAATCGGCAAAAAGGGCCCTTTTTTCCAAAAATCGGCAAAAAGGCCTCTTTTTGCCAATTTTTTTCCGACCGAAAATTTCCTGTTTCCGCGACGCACTGTCGCAAGTTACGAACGCGATTTGATTGCGATTTGAAACTTGGCTTACGCGACCAAAACAAGCAGATGCTTTACCGATCGTTTGATTATTTTGTGAATTCGCGGGGCAATCCGCCTAGGCGATCGGCGATTTTTTATCGCCGACAAAACGTCAATCCATAAATTTTCGTTAATGAAAAAGTGGTGGCGCGCCATAAATATGTTTGATACCTTTTACGAGTTATTGCTCGCGAAAAAATTGCGCTGTAAAAAAGATTCTGACAGCCGATCGCGCGACGGAGCGCATTGTTTCGCTTTTGCCTTTAACAGTCGGATGAAACCGCGACTGTAATTTTTATGACGACAAATTCGTTTCCGATAGGAATTGCGTTCACTTTGATTAGTTGATTTACCGCTATACTATTTTCCGACAACTCGGATTCCTCCATAAAAAGGCTCGAGGTCGCGGATGAACCGAAAACATGTCTTTATTTTAATCACATTTACAGAAGTGTATTAGATATTTGTTTCGCATCGAAACACGTGACTTCTTTTAGACAGTTTTTCGTGATGTATAAATTGATACTTTCATAAAATTCTCTTGAAATTTGACTAACTGGCACGCGATATAGTTCATGTTCACGTTTTGTTCATATCAATGTTTTAATAAAAAAATAAAGTTAGCCAATTTTATTTATATTTTTGTAACCAATGTTTAGATGACTTTAAATTAATTGTGTGAAAATGATTTCAAATATAAATTGATTTTATCTTTTTTTAACGAGGAAGAGTAAAATATATATCCTAAAAATATATCCTAAAAACTACAATTCGGATACTTTACGATATATATCGTAAAAGATTCGAAGTTTTCCCAGCTTTTTCGAATAACTTTTATCAGTGCATTTCTTCTATGAACAAACTTTTCCTAATTAAGAAACCTAAAAATAAAACATTGTTTAAATTTAAATAAATTTTTTAAAAGAATCAATATTTTATTTGAAGCCCCAACTGTATAGCTGATGTAACTCGATCTGGTTTAAAATTTTGTGTTTGCCAAATGCTACCTTCTATTGCCTCGTGAAGTCATTTTGAAAGATGAATTCAGCAGTCAAAGATTTATGATGATACTCAATACATCGTTTTGAATTTTTTTATGTATATAGGTGAGCTCATGGGTTATTCACGTTATAAGCAGCGGAGCCACAATAGAAGAACAGAAGGCAATTTTGTCTTGTTTTCTGCGGGTGGCTCAAACCTGCTGGAACACTGGAAATTTCAACTCAGCTATGGAAATTATAGCTGGTCTCAAGTGAGTATACATTTATTTCCTTTTTCACAAAACCTCGGTCATTCAAAAAATTAAATAGATCTTTTTCCCGGCAAGTTTCACATTTTTTTTAATTATAAATCTGTCGCGATTTATAATTTTAACGCATAATTCCATTTTCGCGAGGAAATTTAATTTTTAATTGCCAAAGCAAATCGATATTTAGCGATGAATATTTATGAACGGCTAATTATGCGTCCGAACTTTTCACCAGCTTTTCGCCTTTTTTCCGCCGCCTTGGATTTCATTTTCATCTGAATTTCTATTATATATTAGTTTCATTTAACAGGAGCACATTACTTATTCAATTCCGCAAATTTACATACGAGCTTCATCTTACCGTGTTCTGACTTTACATGACCGATCGATGGCCAAATTGATTTACATAGCTAACTTATTTTCGAGACTCAAAGTGTTTGCGAGCTACCGGGGGACAGATAGAAATTAAGTGATTGTGTCAGATGATGATATTGACAATGACAGAAGGCCACCCTCAATTCTATTTTTTTCTTAATTTTAACTTTCATTGCGAATGCGAACTGTAAAATTGCCATTACCGAGGCTAAAATTCAAAATGGTAAAATTTCCCTATTTCACTTTTTTTAAAGTAGCAATTTTCAGAAGACTTTTATTGCCGTCAATTTCTTTGCATTTCTTACCTTTTCGAGCATTTTCAAAAAATATTGTTTATTGTAATTAAAAAAACGTGTTGTGGTACATTTAGTTATTCAATTTTAAATTTATGACACAATTTAAAAATACTTCCATTAGATACGTACATTATAATATAATGAAGAAAATTATAACAATAATAATAAGAATAACATATAATAAGAAAAACAACATAACCTCCAAAAGTCGATATGACTTTTTCTTTCCGTTTCAGTATTAAATGTTAAATTAAATTGTTTATTACTGATTAAATTCATTATTGACCTTTTCTTTTTTATTTACAAAATCGAACTGACTATTCTAAAGCACCAGAATCATTCAACTTCAAATATATGATGTTTGAATGTGTATCTTTCCGCGCGATTTCATGTCCTAACCTCATTCATCAAGTGTCACCGTTTGGCTGGGAGTTCGTCTGGGAATTCACTATTGAAATAGCGAAACGTCCCAATTTGAATTCTGAACATTTTACCATCGCAAGCAAACTTATTTCATTATTTTAGGTGTGGCTTTTTTGACATTATCCAGAAATTAATACTGTTTTAAAATGTAAATCACTTAACATATGCAGACTTCACAGCGAGTAACAGAATTTGTTTTGGTTTGCAGATCGAATAAATTGAAGACTTTCTGCCAAAGCGTGAGTGATACCATTCCTATATTGGAATACCTTTCGGCGGCTCTTTTACATTCTGAATATGAAAAGGCTCTGGAGCGAGCCTTGGCACTGTCAACGTGTCCAGTCGTGCCATTTTTCGGAGCGTTTTTGCGGGAGTTGCGAGACGTCATTGCACTTAATTCCAAGGTATGCAAACAACATTTGCAATTCCCACCCACTCTCCCTCCTTCGTTTCAAATTTATCACGACGCACTCCGAAAATTTAATTGTCCCGCCAATCGTAAATTCGCCGCTGCGTTTCATCGGACTAACGAGACAAAATTGTTTCGCGAAACTGCTGAAAAATACAGCGCCAACTCTGCAAATTGATATCCCCGGATATTCGGGATCCGCGGAAATTCCGAGTGGTGAATCGGTTGATGTCGTTCACTTTTCATTTCAGCAACATGAAAATTTAAAAAATCACTTGTAGTTTAATTTTATATTTCGACTGAAAATTATTTAAGTTAAACTTAGTTTTAATGTATTCTGATATGAGATTCAATTTTTACTGTACATTTTACACAGAATATGTAAAATCATTCAATTTCAGTTGTAAATTTACATTATTCAAGTGAAAGTGAATCCAACTGCACTGCTAATTTCGAAATGTTGTGGTTCTTTCGAAATTTTGAAAGAATCTCACAAAATAAAGACAAAGTTGGTTGAAGTGAATTCTAACCTCAAATCTAATTTCGCAAATGTATTTGCGGAAAGAAGTTTTGTGTTTTCAAATACAAATGCGATGCATGTCATGCAACAAGAATCATATATACATATTTCGGCATTTCGACATGGAATGCATCTGATTTGAGGTTAGAACAAACTATAATTTCAAACTTCAACTTTAAAATTAAAGTTTGTATACTTGCAACTGGTGTCAAGTATATATGGTTGAATTTTACAGTACTTTTTTACACTGTGGGGTTTTTACGTTGCGCGCAGCGAATGACTGATAAATGCGACGCGGCACTTAAATTGCGGCGTACGTATAACGGGGTATTCACTTTGCAACGATCGGATCCTGAAAATCCCGTCGCGCATGTCAATCCGCCGACACGCTCAAGGTTACGACCATATTAATACGCAGTAAACCGGCGAAGATTTAATGCCATGAAACGTCAGTCTAAGTGAAATTACAGACGTTTTACGGGACAGTATTTAAATTTCAAATGCCCCGCTACGGGAGACCTTGCGCAGATAAAGAAATCGCACTTCCACGGACAGTCTCGTAAAAGGGCTTTACTAATTCAGCGTGCGTCCGATTGATCCAAAATTTACCAACTCGCCAGATAAAAATCCGGATAAAAGTTTTCGCCCGAACGCCCATCGATCGGAAATTGAAAATTCGTTACAGTCCGTCGCAACCGAACAGTGTTTTTCCCGAATAAGGGCGTTATTTCGGGGTAAAAAATTGCGTCGTCGTGCGGCCAGAACCGCCGAGAAAGCCCGGCCAAAAAGTCTAATCAAACGCCGCGTGGCCGATATTAAAGCGATATTACGATAGGAAGGCGCGCGGCCTTTTTTCGAACGCGTCATTCGGCTGATGAAAAACGAGCGGCTTTTTGTCCCGCGGACTATTTTATTTCGCCCTTTTCGGCCGCCCTTTATTTTTATTAATAAACCCGTTTTTGCCGTCAATTATCCCCGACTTCCAAAAAAACGCGCGCTCGCGTTACGTTCGAAATATCACTTTAATATCGCGTTACGGCGCTGCCATTTGTTGAGAATGTCATTTTTTTTATTTCGCGAAATGTAAAAAAAATTGTCAGTGGCAGTTCAAAAAGTGCCGGCTGTTTAACGGGCTTTTATTCTCGGGGTAATTGATACATTATGAAGATCCATTTGCGGCGGTTTCTGAACGTCGTTACCGCGAGCCATTTGATTTTCACGAGCGAATCGTTTAGTGGGGAAAGATGCTTTCAATTTGGACAGTAAATTCAAAAGTCAAGTGGTGTCGAAAGTTTCAAATTGCTGTTGAGGAGAAAAATGGTAGACTGTCCAGTGATCTTGTTAAAAATGTCTGATGAAATTGGATAGATAAGTTCAATCAATGAGGATTTGATTTGTATTCGTTAGTTGGTGGTTATATTTTTTCGAGGGTTAGAAGAGCTTTTCAATTAATTGCTAATTTTCAACTTTTAACTAAGCTGTTGGTACTCCCATGTTTAGAAGTTAGAAATCCATTTTTGGCACAAGTACAATCATGTTTAATAAAATTAAAAAGTTTTCTTACTGCATACAGTAAGATATACAGTATACCAAAAATTTTGTCAACCACACAAAAAAGAGCAATTCTGTTAAAGTTATTTAATTAATTAATTTGAATAGTTTCGACTAAAAATTTGTTAATTTTCTATTGCCTCACTTTGCACTCTGATCAAATATTTTTTTCAAAAATGATTTACCTGATACTCATTTTTTTATCGCATTTTACCTATTTTTTTCGCATTTTATCTATTTATAACCATCAGTTTTAACGGTGAAAACCCGGAAAACACTGACATAACCTATAACCAGGGCAAAAAAAATTAGGTGACGCTTTATATAGCACCGTTGGGCCAAAAAGCGATAATCGTAACTGAATCACAAGATACGCATATCACCGATTCCAGCCAACCGTTATAAAGTTATAGTATCAGCGGCTGAAAGCGAATTTCGATCGCGAATCGCTCGCTTTGTGCAAAAAAGCCGAGCAATTTCATTAAAAGGCTCTACGCTGTAAACGTAATATTAGAAACAATTTGAAAAATGCCTTTCTTCCGCGGACTCGTAGGCGCGAAACTCAATAACGGCTGATCGATCGATCGCCGGATATCGAGTATTTCATTTGCATTCGCCGGAAAATACGATTTGCGATTTCGCGGCATCGATCGTCGTGTTTACTTGTTCGCAGCGAGCGAACGGCGGAAACGCAGATCGGGACAAACCGTTCGATAAATAAATCATCAAATGGCTCGACGCGATTAAAAGTGCCGACGATTGTTCGCGGGTCTGAATAATTCGTCGGTCCGAGAACAGCTCCGAGCGACAAGACGTTGTCGGTCCCGAGTGCAAATATTCGCGCGGCCGTTGTGTTGCAGTCTTCTGGGATCCCGAGTTTCTGCATATTTTAAGTCAGTTTGCCGCCGCGTATGGAATGTCCTTAGGAAATTTCATGAATATCCGCGCACCGCGTTATGCCTGAGAAAAATACTTATTCTCGCATGCGTCAAAGTCTCGCGTCGTTCGTTCGCGATGAAATTTGTATTGTTTGCCGTGCCTTGAATTAGTCCGATACGGATTAATTAATCACGCGGATTCGGGTCGCGTTCCGAACCGTGTAACACAAGTTCGCGCGATTAAACTTTTACAGTCGCCTATTGTACGCGTCGTCATAAGACACTTTGTTATGAGGTTATGCGCAACATAACCTCATGATACGTGGACGATATGTTGACATGAGACAAGAAGCAAGCAAACATTTTTAAGAGTGTCCTCACTGAAAAACTACATGGTGATTTCCGCCATTTTCGCAATTTAAATGGCGCTGGTCGCCATCTAGATGGCGGAAATTACCATCTAGTTTTCTCAGTGCTGTAAGAAAGATTTAAGTCCATTAAAAGTCCATTAGAAATAAATTCAAATAGAAAATAGAAAAAATCCAATCGGAAATCGATACTTAATGTTTGTATTTTCACATACATATAAATATCAAACAATTTTGGTAGTAAATCAAAATTTGGGGTTACAGTTTTAGTTTTGTTAGTTTTGGTACTTTTGTTTAATAATATAAGGTTGATGCCATCGGTCGATTTTGTTTATACTTCGTGCGCCTATAGACATGACATAGGTGCACATTCGCTCTCAATGTTTTATATTCCGGTAATTTTTCTAAATAACAGTTATTTGATGTTGAAGTCAAAAGTGGCTGGTTTTTAGACACTTTTTGAGATTAGAGAAAAACTTATCCGTCGAATTTAACGAAACTAATTTTGGTAGTAAATCAAAATTTGGGTTACAGTTTTAGTTTTGTTAGTTTTGGTACTTTTGTTAGTTTCGTTAATTTTATTAGTTTTGTTAGTTTAGTTAGTTTTGTTAGTTTTGTTAGTTTTGTTAGTTTCGTTAGTTTCGATAGTTTTACTAATTTTGTTAGTTTTGTTAGTTTCGTCAGTTTCGTTAGTTTCGTTAGTTTCTTTAGTTTCGCTAGTCTTGTTAGTTTCGTTAGTTCCATTAGTTTCGTTAGTTTCGTTGGACATAGATATATATTTACGGATAACTCTAACTACTTTCAATGCTAACCTAAAGCAATTTTGACACATTTTGGGCTTAGGCACCGCTAAAACAAGTGTCTTAATTTCAGACACTTTTTGTAGACATTTTTAAGACGTCTTACAAAAGTGTCTTAAA